>JAQIWZ010000868.1:0-15127 GCA_034697245.1 Malaconothrus monodactylus | reverse complement strand
GTTGATGAATAAATATCTTCACTAACAGAAGGCTGAGTCATCCCGGACTCTATTTTAATTGAGCCTTCAATAAAAACTGGTGGCGCGGCCTTATTCTCTCTTAATATGTGGGATTTTTTCACATTCAAAGTGTGATCCGTGACAGTGGTCTCTAATGCTATTTTTTCTACAGTCTTTGTCGGCTCTATTTTTTGACCTAAAGGTCGAGTTATTTGCTTCGCATAAATACTTGAAGTGCTTTGCAATATATGAGCATAAGTTCCTTTAATATAAGTTCCAATAACAGAAGTGGTCCACTCTGTCATTGTTCCGTCCAATTCATTAGAGCCCGTTATTGTACTCAAAAGTCCTGTCGGAAGACTATATTTGGGTTTAGATGAGGTCAGAGAGGGTTCAATCGATTTAATGGAAGGAATGATTTGACTCTCAAAAGAAGAACTCATTGATTTGATATCATTTGGCGATAAATTAGAAACTTTTTCAGCAATGGTTTTAGAACTTTCTTTGCTGTTACTGTAAACAAAATCAACAATTGAAAGGTCCGCTTCTTTTCCAAAACTCTGTTTACTATCAGTCACAGTAGAGGTTATTGATTTGGCAATTGATGAAGAAGAAGTTGGTTTTATAGTAAGTTTAGATGAAGGCATCAAGTTTTGTGATACAGATTCTCGAGTAGTTGATAAAAACAATGGCTTTATCGGTGCTTTTGTGCCGGGAGTTTGTTTCAAAGTAGTAGTGATTTGTCTCGAACTCGAAGTAGTTTTTGATTGCATTCTATTAATGTTTTGTTGCGTGACCCGAGTGGCCGGCATAAAAACAACTTCAGTATTATTAATAGTTGTAGTGAAGTCTATAAAACCGAAAATTGTTGTTTTATGCTTTACTCGATTCAGCTCTTCGTTTAGATCTTGAGTTCTCTTATTTTGAGAAACAACTGATTCTACTTTAGAAGGAGTATAAACGGGAGCTTTTCTTATCAAAAGTGTTTCCAAATTTAATTGTGGAGTAGCTTTAGTTGTATCACTTTGTGGTCGATTGAAATTAAATAATTGTAAATTTTCAATTCCAGCATTTGCTACAGTTTTTGTAAGCATTTCTGTTTTATGAGGTATTATGAATTGATCGGTTAGTATAGATATTTCTCCGTCTTCTACTTTTCTACCAACTACTGATTGTACTGTTAGATTGAGATTTCTATTTTCTCGCTCAGAACTTATCATTTTCTTGTTTTCAAATTCAATTGATTTATATTGCGGTTCGATTGGTTTCGTTGCTATTTGTAAAATAGGTTTCATTTCTTTTGTTTTCTGTTTGAATAAAACATTTTCAGGTTTTTCTTTGTTGAGAGTAATTATTAGTACAGAAATATCTTTTGGAACAGAGCTTGAATTAGTCTTAAGAGCTCCACTCACACTAACATTAGTGACACCTTCAACAAAAATACCTCTCATAACCTGACCGTCTTTTTCTGCTTTGCCGAAAAGTAATCTATCATTTGTATCGTTTGTTCTTTTATCAAAAGTTTGACGAACAGAAGACGGCAGAATGACTGCCAGTTCCCCTCCATCGAGTTTTACAGTAACTGAATTGTTCTTTTGTTTAAGATCTGAGTCATAAATTAAAATAGAGTCAGATTTAGTAACAGTAGTGGCAGTGGTGGCAGTGGTAACAGTGGTAACAGTCGGTCTTATTCTAGAGCTTTCGAATAAGAATACATAAGAAGATTTTTCACGAGCATAAGTTCCGGTAATTATGTTAAAAGTAGTGCCATCGGTAACCAATTTTTCTTTAGTTCCAGTAATTGTAATATAGTTGCGATTCTTATCAGTCTTTTCGGCTAAATTTAATTCAACATCATTTTGGGCCAGTTTATTATCAGCTATAGTATCGAATGTTGCCGATGGACCCAATGATTGCATTTCAGGTATAAAAGTACCCGTTATTTCTACGAGAGAGCCTACTGTTCTGGTTTGTCTGTCACTTGTATAATAGTTAATGGGAGACACACCTGGAATTGTGGAGAGCTCTTCAAATGGCACAAAAGTTCCCGTTAGCTCTACAAACGATGTGCTGGTCTTACGAAATTTACTTTTTATGTCAGTATTGGTTTCTTTGATAGTCTGTTTGTCACTTATTGGTTGTGAGACTAGTATTCGGTTAGTTGTTGTTTGTGAGATTTGGCCTGAACTCAATGAACCAATAGTGTCAGTTTGACTTAAATTTAGCGTAGGGTCTGCACTAATTGACTCTCGACTCTTATGTAAGAGTTGCAGGGATTTCGTAGGACTTGTTGTTATAACGCCTCCTATTCCAAGTTTTAACATAAGGCATATTTTCATATAAGGCAACAACTCTAATATACCATTTAATTAATTTGTTATATAGCCCTCACATCTCTCACCAAAACCGACACCTTTTTTTAGTTTGGTTAGTAAAGTATTTTATTTGCTAATTAAGAAATTGATGTCATTTCGCATATTATATAACATGTCTTTTTTAATAAATAACTAAATTTTTGCTTTATTTGAAGGAGTTATTTATTAAAATTTGTTAATTCACATTATTTATTCAGTAAAGGCAACAAGAGTTTTGCAGCAATAGTGATATTTTACAATCAATTGTTAGATTGAAAATTATTTAGAAATTGAGCAAATATTCGATCTATTTTCTAAACTAAAATCTCTCATTTATGTATTCAATCGGTAGAAAATGATGAAACAGTAATTAAATTGTTTAAATTGTTTTACCTGATAACTTCTTTCTGTTCTTCTTTTCATGGCATGGAATCGAATCTCCTTCATCAGATCCATCGCGACAGTCATGAACACCATTTCCAACTAGTCGTCTATCGATACATTTCGGAAAACCGCAGTAACATTTGTGTTGATCAGGTCTACATTTTTCATCCGATGCATCGGAACAATCATTGATTCCGTCTTGTACTTTAGCTGAAGAAATGCATAAACCGTCTGACTTGCATTCAAATTGATTTTGATTGCACCCTAGAAATAATTGAATAATAAATTAAGTTTAACACAATAATTGCTGAATCAGTATTGACTTAATTAAATATATGTTTATTTGTATACATAATTAGGATAAGTCATGTTGTTATGCATTAATGTAATACAATTATGAATTAATTATGGTCTTTATCAACGGATATGAATATCATTTGCATTAGTCTAACAATTAATTGCAAAGTATTAAGATCTAGAAGTCGGTCAAGTCGTGCTTAAATTAGTAGAGTTATGATGAACTCTATTCTTGATTTGATTAAAGAGCTCATGTTCGTTCCAATTTCCATGCAATTCAATATTTTTCTCCAATTTCACATTCAAGTTAATACAAATATTTTTCTCAATTTTAATCTCCAACTACTATAGTATTGATAACTGTTATTTTTGCTCTTTAGGTTTTTTTATATTGTCCTCTAAAATGAATAACTCTTTATTGTAACAAATTTTTTTGTGATATAAGTATTCAATTGAATAAGTTTTTGGGCATTTCTTGTGTTCAAAATGAAATAAAGTTAATTATGAAATCCTTGAAACTTGATTCCTTTTTTTCTGTTGGCCCCAACATCACATCATATCATGTCTTCAAACTATAGTAATCGCTTTGAAACAGAAAAATTTCAATAGCGGAAGGAGGAGAAAGAGGACATTTTTTATGAGCAAATCCAACAATTTGGCCTTCAATGAGATATTATTTATAAATTGTCTCAAACACTTGTTTCTTTGAAGTATAAAAACTGGTCCAAAAAATGCTTAAAAAACAAATCCAATGGATCATTTCATCAGTTATGTTTGCCTTGACCTACATACATTACATACTTCTTCTATATATAATTTATTTTCTTGGTTTCAATAGATTATAAAGTCATAAACAGGGCTTAAAAAATAGAGATAAAAAACTGAATAACTTTTCTATTATCTCATTGCATAAATACCAGTAATATATCAATATTTGAATATTTGTATCGTTAGTAAGAATTGGGTGAAAACTTTTTTTAATTTACTTTTGATCGGTTTAAAAATTTTTAATATTAAGTTCAAGAAAATCACAGCTCAATAAATCATATTCTATTAAGTCATGTTAAGGAATGTGGCATTCATTGAAAATAACAACTATAGCTATAGTTAAGAACTATAATTAATTGTTTTTTATCGAACTATTGCAACAAAAATGTGAGACAAATGCACGCAAAACACAGTAAAAGTGGGAAGTAATTGAGTTTCAATAAATAATTGCTCTAAAATCTAGAATTTGCATATTTTCTTATTCCTCGCTCGATTATTGATTAAACATTTTATGAGTGCAGTCTTAATGATTTACAATTCTTGAAATCATTGTTAACGCCCTTTCTTAAGGCAATGACTCTATAATAACTCTCGAAAAGAAAAATTGCTTCAATTATAAGCTATTAGACGGGCTTTTTTTAAGTTTCAAAACATTGGATTCAAAGATTACAATCTGTTGAACAGGAAAAATATAAGATATTTGTTTGAATGATTTAACTCTTTTAAATGAGATCTATCATATCATTTATAATATTTACTTTCAATACATTTAATAATACGTCTTGTAATACAGACCTTATTTTATCTCAAATAAGATTTATTGTCTAGAGTTTTATTCATAAAAAAGTTATTATTTATGCTGAAAATTGAAAACTTGAAGAAATTAACTTTAATAATAAATATTTATTGTAAATTGCTTTGAAGTGTTATTTGAAAAAATAATTTACAAAATATTCTGGATGTTTGAAAACGAGAAAAGTAGTCAATCAAATAAATAAGAGGGAAATATTATTCAAATGAACTCAAAATTTGAATTGAAATTTTCTATTTTTCTGAGAGTTGTCATTAGCACAAAAATTTGAAGCAATAGTTTTAACAAAATTAGGATAACATATACAACACCCATAATTCAATCATCTAATAAGAAGTTGATCGCAAAATTGGCTTTAAATTTTATTTATAACGAATGAGTTTAATATAAAGTTAAAAATCATTATACGTTTAGAGTTAATGTTTTATCATTACGACTGTTTCAATGACCTCTATATAGAACAATAATACAAGAAATTAATTTTTTCAGCAATTCTCACAATAAGAGTAGAGCTAAACTTAACTTCAAAGTATAAAAAACTGATGAAGTGTTAATTTTGGACATTAGTTTTCTCACTGAACCTGAATATTAAAAGTAAAGTTTGCGACTGTTCTGTAATTCAATGAAAATCTAAAAGTTATAATTATGGAAAACGAAAATAATTATCAAAGATATGAGCATTGAATTTATACTGAAAAAGATATAAAAATGTAGGTTTTGTGTCACTTTTACAATTAATGACAGTTGAAGTGATTCAGTTGTTCAGTTATTTCTATGATTTGGGTGGAGTTGCATTCAATTGAATTGAAGTGTGTCTTGTATTTAATGCTTACCGTGTAATGAGTCTATATTTGATATAATACTAAATAAGATTTATCATGCATTTCTTTATTTAGAACTTTATTTGTGTCCATCATAATATTTGTCCTCAATATATCTTCAATATTATGATAATTCAACGAAAAATAATGACAGAAATATCGATTTTATGTTAGTATTTTTAAATATTTTGAAATCTTAATTCACGCGAAAAACATTAATTTTTAAAATCTATTTCGAGTTAAGTAAGAAATGAGATCTCAAGAAACAATAAAGTATATAAAAATTTCAAAAAAAAACTTTTAATAATATACAATAAAGTGAAAAATTATTTAAATTTAAAATATTTATAGTAAAAATAATAGTAGGCGTTAAGAGTTGAAATTAAAATTAGTATAAGTTTATGAATAGGTGAATAGGTTTATATTCACAGCTATATAAAAGGATATTTCAGTACTCGATATATGGGTGTAAAAGATATTCTTAAATTCAACATTTTTTCCATAAACATGTTTTGACTTTTAATAGACAATGTATTGAAAACTAAATAAGAATAATTAAAATCGAGGACAAAAAATTCTTTATTCTGTGGGAATAAGAAAAAGTGCTCATTGAATGTTAAGCCCAAACCCGATTTGTAACAAAGTTATGCGCTTTTGTGAATTTAATTTGCTTACTATTGTTTTCTAATACTTTAAAAA
Organism: Malaconothrus monodactylus; assembly: GCA_034697245.1. Taxonomy (NCBI): domain Eukaryota; kingdom Metazoa; phylum Arthropoda; class Arachnida; order Sarcoptiformes; family Malaconothridae; genus Malaconothrus; species Malaconothrus monodactylus. Next base: position 8,993 of record JAQIWZ010000868.1, on the reverse strand, counting down.
AAACTTCATTTTAGCCTAGTTTTAGTCTTAATCATTAGGTACAAATATTTTACATTTGTTATTACATTGTCATACTTTTATGGCCAAACCGGCTCTAAAGGAAATTTCTTTAGCTTTAGTTAAGCTAAAGACTCCCTATTAAAGAAAATAATCTATTAGACTTTCCTAAATAGGATTAATGAGTCCGCACAAATACGGATTAGTTATTATCAACATATTTTTTCAATGAATAATCAATTTTGCATAAAATAACATTTTTCAAACTAAATTAGATGAAGAAAATATGTGCTGAAACTTTTCAAATAAACCAAAATTACACTTAAATGACTTATTTGAAATTCACAAATAAAGCTTGTTTTTATGATTTGAATAGATTTATTTATTTCTTATTGTATTTTATTTAAATCCTTGTTTATATCAAAAAGTAAACATAATTCAAAACTTATAATACATAAAATTGTTGATAATTTTCCGCTTTATTGAAAAAATTGAATGCATTCCTGACATTAAACTTCTCAGATAACCGAAATATTTTAAAATAATAATTCAATAAAAAAAATATATTTACTTAATTTATGTGATAACAGATATTTGAATTGCAATTGAAGTATAACTTGAGAATAATAGTGTTTTTTAAAGAGTTTATTTGAAAGTCACATTTTTTGAGAGCTATTACCAATAAATAGGACAGAATATGAACCACTCTAAAAATCACAGTTATTCAAAGAGCTACTCATTTTGGTATCAGGTTTTACTGCAATTTGTATTTATTTATTCATTTTGAAGCAACCTTAGAACGGATTGTTAAGTAGTGTCAACTCCTTTTAGCGCTAATACAATTCAACCTTTTTTTACTGAAAAATTATTTTTACTTTAAAAACCAATTATTCAATACATCAATTATTTTGAGTATTAGTTACATTAAAGTTAAAAAAATTTTAATTTGTCATCATTTTGTTGGAGGCTATAGTTGTTTTTAAAGGCAAATGTGAATTTACTCTAATTCCTTAATTATTTTGTAATTAATTCAGAGTATTGAAGTCATTATATGATGCAATTTTCTTAAAATTTTATCGAACTTGTTATAATCAATAATTTTTAATTTGACCTTAAAGTAAGAAATATTTAGCATCAGATTTATATCATAGGTTATGTCATGTATTTTGAGGATTCCACTCCTTCCCCGGAAGCAGATAATAATAATTGGCCCAAAGCGACTAATTGAACATTAATACTTCATGATTAGAGTCAAAGTGATCCGATTTTGAGAGACGAACCAATCATAAAATGATAATCTGTTCTCAGGTTATCGGGCGTTAAATAACCGAACGTTATAATTATGTAAGCGATAATTTAAGCCCAGTCTTTAAGAAATATTCACATTTCTGTTCATTAATTAGCCTTATCTACTTTTGGCTTTTATTAATTATCGTTTCATTTTTATTTTTATTGTTATTTTTATTTCTTTTTTAACTAAGTTTGTCATTTCTTTTATTCTCTTTTCAACTTTCTAAGTATTTATTACAACTTAAGCACACCTTTATTTTAACTAAATCTAAATCAGAAAATAATGCAAAATAAGAATTTTATTTTCAAGAATTATAAACTAAAGAAAAGATAACCTTTTTAATGTCTGACTCTAAGCAAATATTATGATGAATAATAAGGTAAATCATTTCTGGGTTATTTTTCATTGAAAAACATAAGCCAAAGGGCTAAATATGTTACGAAAACTACTAATTTTGTAGGAAAGCTAACGATGAGATAAAGAATCCAAAGCATTATTTCATGCTTTTAATGAACTTATCAAACGTTATAATTTGCTTTCTAAATATGAGTTATGTTTTGTAAACTCTTTCAGTTGATTATATTCTTTGAATCGACTTAATGTCAGACAACGACATTCTCAATTAGAATCGTTTTCATCATAGAAATAAAGCTAATGTTTATCCAAGTTTAATATAATTAATGAACTCATTTCTCACTATAATTATACGTAGTTTAAGTATATTTATCGAAATAATTTATATTTTTAATAGCCAAATAATATGAAATAAAAGTAATATCTTTAAAAATGATTTGATACTAAATCAAAATCTAAGCAAATGACTTAATTCTGTAATATTATGTCTTCTTGATTTAGTTACTTTTCCCATAGTTTCGTAGCATTGGTTTCGAAAATTCTTTTGAAATTTCATAATAGGTATTAAACGATCCTTTAAAAATGTTATCTAAAATGAATTCACTATTATTTCTGAAATTTTGATATTCATAAATGTATAAAAAGTAAGATATAAAATGTAAAAATGATGTTCATTTGGGTCACGCGTTAATATATTTGTAAAATTATGTAATAGCAAAACATTTTATTAATTCATGTTTAGTAATAATAATAAATTTGGGCCCTAAGGTCGTGACGTAGCAGAGCTTCTTCACCGAACTATCGTCAACAAAACTCTTAACCTAATCATTATAGAAGTTATACATAACTTTTCAAAAAAATATACGTAATAGCGCTATTCTATAGTATTCTATAGTTGTATTTGTTGAACATAGAGGTAAATAAAGTACAACCTTATTTTGATGTGCATTATTTTAAGAGAGCAATGCCCTAATAAACAATATCTGCTCTTATTGAACAAACTATTGAACAAACTTTACAAATGAATGCATTTGTAAAGCTTTTTACAATCCATGATTTGAAATAAGCATTAAATAACTAAATGTTTCAAATTGTAGCCTAAAGGCTGTTAAGCAGACGAAATAATATGAATTTTTCTATCTTTCATGGATTGTCACTTTTACTAATTTTAAAATAAAAGGAAGTGCTCTTAAAGGTTAAAGTATTCCTTTGACTCTTATATATACGTTTAGTGTTCAATACTTTCCATAATTTGAATCGTGAACAAGTCTTCTATAGAAATATATAGAATTTTTTCTTCTGTATTAGAAAAGCGAAGAAAAATTTTAATAATAGCTTTCCCTTTATTCTCATTATATACCTTTAGTTTTTTATAATTAAAAACATTTTAGTGAATGCATAAAAACGAATGTTTCACAATCTAATCGTATTCGCATAATATGTTATAATATGTTATAATGTGTATGCAATGGCCTAATTTGATGACCGACCTCTTTTGCTTAGGATTGTTAGTATGAGACCCTCAAGCAATGTATGTTTTACTAAAACCGACTGAGATATACACTTATTAATGCTGTAATGTTTTCTAACTTCGACCTACTCTTATTTATCTATTTATTCAAAATTTAAGATTTGTTGCAAAAAATCTTTTAAGACTCTATTTATAGACCATAAATATTTTCTTCATTTCGACAGATAATCGCGAGCTTTTACTGTTATCAATAATAATGATGTAATGAAAAGACCGTTACGAACGATAATTGGCAGGTTTTTTAGGTGTAGGCCATCACGAAAATAGCCAACTATGAAAGCAATGCTGAAACCCAATAAATTAGCTGAAAATTTTGGACTTAATTTATTATGAGATCAAACAAAAGAAGATTAAATGCCTTAATAATGAACTAGATTTGAGATCTTATGTTGCCATTCAGACAATAATTATATTAAAATAATGCCTGAGGAATGATTCAATAGAAATAATAGCATTTGATAATTATTTGCAACTGTTTTAGAATTTATTAATTCAATGATTGGAAGATAGCATGTGGCGTAAAACTCATTCAATTTATTAGTCAAAATAAGATAGATTTAAAGGAATATGAGAAACTTAAAGACGTTATTAAAGAAGTTATGCGATGAAACATTACACACGCGTCTCATTTCTCACTCGAATAATAGAAATAAGGAAGAGGAAGGAAATAATTGCTGTTAAGAGCTTTGATGTGCGCTAATTCCAGCTGCTTTTGATAGCATTCATTATTTTACTAAAATTGCATCCAAGCATCTAATGGTCTCTCTCTCTCTCTCATAGAAATGGATTGCCATCTGAGAACATTGTGAACTCAGTCAGACAAACATTAGGTTAGAGTAACAATTGATAAAAATATCATTTCTTATCGTTATTATTTATCTTCACTGAGAAAGAAGATATGAATTTATAACTCATTCAAATATTAGCTTTAAATATGTTCATTGAAAAGAGACTAAAGTATTAATATATTTCAAAATAAATTGCTCTGAGATAAGAATAACAGGATTTCAATATTACTCGAATTTTCTATACTTAAAAGGTGTGGTTTTTCTATTTTCTTATTTCTTTCGCATACCGGCAGATATGAGATCTTTTTTTGCTTAATAACATTTTTTTGTGCAGCTTTTGTAATAACTTAAACTTTGATCTTAATTTTGATGCACTTTCGCTAACGCGGAAGCGTTTTGCCCCTGAAACCAACCGAAACAAAACGCTTTCAATTCACGGTCACTTCACTTGTAGGCTTAAGTTAGAAGTTTTGAATGAACAGTTACACAGTTTGAATCACTAGTTTTTATTTAGTTCTCAACAAAATATGCATAAATACTTCGATCATAACATCAAGTATTTGTGTTTATGTCAAAACTTTAAAACATGTTATAGCTGTTCATCTTAGAAACAGATCAATTATTGAATTGAAAGGTGCATTCACTTCAAATAATTCTGATGTTTGGATTTAAATTATTTATACGGAATTACAGTAATTTCAAATAGGAAATTAAAATTAAAATTAAAATAATAATCAACATTAAATATTTTTTTTTCTCTCTAAAACTAGATTTAAATGCAAATTAAATGCTAAATATAGCTTTTCTTTCACATAGATTTAAATAATGTAAACTTAAATTATATAAAATTTTTCAAATAATTTTTATAGTATATGAGTTTCACAATATTCAAGTTTTTCTTTCCGAATAACCAGTTGTGCGATAATAATAAATGATTTTACTTTAAAATACAGTAAAGTCCTATAATTTTTTTGAGAACTCAATTTTTAATAATTGACATTTGATTTAACTAAAAATAGAAATTTAATTATCAAAATCAATTTTTTTTCAAACACATTTTGATTGGTTTTCTATTGAAAATATAAGAACTTCAATACGCACGACGTATGACAACAACTGATATATAATTAATTCTGAATCTTGCAATTATTTCGAAGAAAATATGTTTTGCGACTTTAAATAGAAATTTTTTCAATCGAAATAAAAAATGAGATTCTTTGAAAAATCATTAAATAACTCAATTTTCAATAAGCAACGAGTTTATGATTTGAAAATCAATTTATCTAAAAATACTCTAAAACTTTACAATTCAATCAAAATTTAATGAGATTTCATTTGAAAGAGAAATTTAGGAAATAATTAAATTTCTCAAAATTAAATTCATTTATGAGTACAAAACATGAAAACATAATAAACACGATAATTGTTAGAGAGATTAAAAGTAAGTAACAAAAAAAGAGAAAGAAAAAAATTACTGCTGGCTTATTAAATGTGATTTCGAAATGCAAAGCTATTTGCCTTTTAGTCAAATAATTATGACGTATGGCATGATTTAAAATTCTTTATGTCTGTAATCTATGGGAAATTTTTGTTTAATTTCAGTCTCGCTCTTATTTTTAAAATCAAAGCTTATCAGTGACCCGACAATCACTAAATTGAGCCAAAACTACAATCAAAATAACAACAAAATCAACTATTTTTGATGAAAATAATTGCGGATAAAAAACATTTTCGAAGACAATTGTAAACCAATTTAGAAAATCTATTTTATTCTTTTAACGATTGAACAGTTTATGACAAATTATCGACATTAAAGTTCTAATGATACTCTTTTTAGTGTTGGTCGAGTTGTAGTTTCTTAATGTTCTTCTTAAGTATTTGAATAAACCTATATTTCGGTCGAGTTTCTATTTTCAACATTTTATTCAAAAAAAACTTTTTTTTTCCTTGAATTAATGCTTAAGTTCAATAAATTTAGTTTTAATCGATTTCTCCATCAAAATTAGTTATGAATCAAAACTGCGCTAAACATTAAACCCATTTCTTGTCATTTTAGTCTTCAATCATTCTTTTCTAAGTTATTTTTAATAATAATTATTTATTTGTGTTGATTTAATAGATTTATTGAATTTCATTTGAACAGTTGGACCCAAATTCGGTTGTTTTTGAAGCTATTACTCTTATGTTACTCTGTTTTTGTGTAAATTATATGAATTCTGGAACTGATAATAAATTAAATCTAATAATTATATCTTTATGTCTTTTTTTGAGCGCAAATTTAAATTTCAAATTTTCCAACTTTTATTTAATTTGACTCAACCGCAAACTAAGCTTTGAACCAAAATCTGATGCAATTTTCATTTCCTTATCATTTTTCGACATGAAATCTTGTAATTAATTCGAGTAATTGAAAATTTATTAATGAGTTTTATACTAATTCATTGCAAAAGTCATTGAAATATTTCTGATGAGAATGAAGATAACTTTTTTATTCTCAATATTCTAATAGACTTACAAAGTGTTATAAAACATTATAATGTATTTTATGCTGATTTGATACAGAAAAGCAATTTAATATTTCACGGGAAAACTTCTCGAATATTTCTCAAAACATTTTTTCTATCAATCTTTTCTCATCACGAATTCCTTTTCTCATAGTGTACAATATTTAATAGGGCGAAACTGAAATCAATTTGAAATTCATTTTGAAACTAAAGATTCAAATTACGAACATTTCCACAAATTTTAAGCTTAAATCATTTGTTAAATTGTTTATTTAAATGGATCTGCGATTTCGCTCGTACGATAAATTTGGAGAGAATTTGTTTTTTTTAGAAAATTTCTAAATTTAGTAAAAATTATTTTAGGTTAAAAAAAGATTTTTAATTTATATGGTAAGTGAGTTTATAATCATTATGTATAACAGATTCAAATATTTTCATAAGATAGATGTTTTTGGTTTAAATACTTCAGAATTTAGCGGTCAATTATAAAATCATTTCGTGATCATAAATAAGTTAAACAACAAAAATTATGGCTTAAATTATAGTGCTTTTAAAAAAGAAATACAAATTCCAGTGAATAAATTGAAAACCAATCAAATGTATTGACAAAGCATTTATTGATTATATTACTGATCATAAAATTCAAGGGATAACATAAAACCATAATATATTTGTTCGGATTGTCAAAAATGTGCGGAACAGTTGAATTTCGAAATAAATGAATTGCATCCATAATAAATATTTAGTTATTTAGCTCCGAGAATAAACTTCATTATAAGAGCTTAAGGGCTAACTCTGGAGCTGAGTTGCAATAGTATTGCGTATAATATGTCCTACATTGATGTACTTATAAGAGTACACACGAACTCCTTCATACCTTGAGTGGAATACCACTAGTTTGCAATGCCAGGCATAGGTAGATGCTGTGACCACATATGACCTATTATAAAATCCGGCTGCATCTTACATTTAGCTGTTGGTGCTTTGACTGATTTTATCGAAAAATATACTCTATGTGTGTGTGTGTTTCAGTCATATTCTCAGAGCTAACTTCTGGATAACGGCTACTAAGACTAATATAACCTGTTTTTATACATAGTTTCGATGCGAAAATCATTTAAATAACTAATTTCTTATTCTATTAGTTATTAAACATCATATGTTAATGTGTTTTGACTTAATTTAAATAAAGTCAGACAAAGTCAACGCAATGCGGATTTCTAGAAAAGCCAAAATCTAAAACTTAACAAAAACAAAATTTATGACTCGAAGAAAAATTTTATTTTTCTTCATATCTATTTAGCTCAATCATGATATTCGAAGAATTCGAATTGACTGATAGACTGGAATAATGACACGACTAAGAGTTTATAAACTTCTCGAACATTGTTTTCCCCCAATAATTACAAAATATGTTTTCTTTTGTAAACTTCTATCAAAATCATAATCTCTATTGTTAAGAATAAAAATTTCAAAATTTATTTCAAATATACTAAACAGATGCAAAAGTTATTGCTCTTTTGAAAAACACTCAGATGTATTTGAGTGCATGAGATGAAAATAAGTGCATTTAAGTAAGTTTAGAGCATTGATTAGGAACTAATCGTCGGCAAGTTGGGCTAAATTGAAATAAGAGCAAGTAATCGGGCAAAATATTAACATTTAAATGAATAAAACTGATTGGGAATGAGTTAACGTTTCAATCAGATCTAATGGTTATGTGATGCAGAAGAAAATTTATAGAATTTCTTATCATTTCATAGATCCTTACTTTAGTATATTTAGTTTGCATTTTATATTCTTCCTAAAAAGCTTTGAGGGCCAGAAAAATTAAGGATTTGGTCAGATCTTAAGAGTATTGCACATGTATAATGTGTAATCAAAATTACTCAATAATACGTTTAACGTTAGATAATTAACACTATTAACTCATTCATTCAATTTATAAAACAAGATATATTGAACTCAAAATATCTCATCTTTTAGCGGAAAAGCGATCGAAATTCAATTCTATCAATAACTTTGATTTCGGTCAATTCAACATTTAATTTAACTCAACAATCAAATCAATCAAGTTAAACTATAAGTTATTTTGTTACAGTCAAAAAAAAAGAAATTTTTTTTGTAAAAGTTATTTAAAATTTTTCTTCTTTCATAGTTAATCATAAAAATTACATTTAACTGATTTATTCAATCACGAGTTGAATTTGAATAAAAGTAATGTATTTTAAATTGAATTTCAATAAAAGTTTAGAGCACTGGAGCAGACTCGCTGTCGAGTTCCTTTTAACTTAGAAACCTCAGAATTTTGATTCAATAATAAAACTTTATAAATATTGATTCAATAAAACTTAATGGAAATAAACAATGAAGACTTACCGACTGACTTGAAAGCATCATTAGCATTGATGCAAAAATTGCAAAGTAAATTAAAATATATAAGTAAAATAATCCATCTTCTTATTAATGAAAAATTAATCCACGTTAAAATTGGCATTTTTGAATAAATTAATAAAAAAGGACCCGAA
>JAQIWZ010000867.1:0-15143 GCA_034697245.1 Malaconothrus monodactylus | reverse complement strand
AAAATGAAACAAACCTCATATTTTGAAACCAGACCTGTACAACTCGGGGCGAATAATTAACTTCTTGAGATAGTCTTAGAATATCGTGTTTTTTTGGTCGTGGGTTTAATTCATACTGTGCTCTCAATATTCTAAGTGTTTCTTCTCCGAGAACAGACCTAACTCTAACTTTTTTGCCGTCAGCCATCATGACTTCATCATCGAGTGAAGAAGAGTCGCGTTGAGATTCTTCGTCACTTTCAGCAGCGCTCGAATTCAAAGCATTTGATTGTTGATGATTTTTAGAACATGAGTCATTAGAATAAGAATCTTTGGTTATCTCAATCGAAGACTTATTTATAGACAATGATTGCCTGCTTTTGCAGAGATAGCTTTCATGTTGATGTAAATCTATTTTACTGTCAAAATATTCGCTACAATAACGACATCTCGAACTGATTGACGAATTCGAAAACGTCTTTTTAATATCATCGGGTGAGTCGATTGGAGCGATTTGTGGCAAATGTAACGAAGATGCAGATAATGCTAATGGCGATGGATTTGAGGAACGAATCTCTCCATAAGAGCCATTTAGTATGACATTTGATTCGTGATTCTTTGCCGCAACGGTCGCGTCGACTATTTGTAAAATTTTTCGCATAGAATTCAAATCATAATTTTCTAAAATAGTTTCAGACTCTGATTTCTTTCCCAAATCAAGTCTATTATTGCAACCAATAGAGCATTTTTCTTTACTAATCTCAATATCTTTAGCCGATTTATCCATTTGTGATCTGAGTATTGCATTCGCCACTTCAGGATAACTCGATAATGCGGACGTTAAATAGTGAGTGGGCAGACCTACTGATGCGGCAGCCGCTGAAAATAGTGCCGGATGAAGGGTTGCCAAACCTGATGAGTAACTATTTGATGGAACGTAATTACCAAATGATGAGTTTTCTGGAGCGCAACCCCTAAGTTCTGAAGATAGGAATAGTGGCGAAAAGTTGTCCTTTGTTTCACTACTGAATACTGAAACGGTTCTGTTAACAGAAGATATATCGTAAACGTCTTCTTTTATTTTGTCGCAATTCTTATTTATTGACAATCGAGAATTTGTCTGACTGTTTGAGTTATTGGTCAATAAATCTATTTTAGTCATAGATGATTGTGAGCTCAAACCATTTGCATTGCAACCATTATTGCGCGTCCGCTGCGATCGTATTTGATCTACTTTTCTGACCTTTTGAGGAACAATTCAATTATAAATTAACCAATCAATTCATTGAGAAATTATTTTAAAATTTTAATTCTGAAATATTAGTAAAAGAATGTTCAATTAATCACTTCCTCTCTTACTTAAAAACATTTCAATCATTAAAAATATACTCGATTTCTATTCAAATTTATTGATAAAAATATCATTTCAAATGAGTTGCTTTCAAATAGATTTCAATATTTAATGAATGTTAAAATTGTATTGTCTTAAATAAATATGTTTTAGATTAATTGAAGAAAAGCAATTGGTTTATAATGACTTACTTTCAAGTTGACAACGAGGCACTTCTTACTGGTCATGTGTGATGAATAAGAGCCAGAATGTGAGAATCTTTTTCCACAGTTGGGACAGGCGAACGGTTTCTCTCCGCTATGAATTCTAATATGCTCTTTGAGATGATGCTAAAGAGTACAATCAATAGTTAAAAATTAAGAAGCATTAGAGAAGTTTAGAAGATTACCTTAAACTTGAAAGCCTTGAAACATTCTGGACATTTGAATTTTCGTAAGACTTGACTTTCATCGTGGCTGAGCATATGGCGCTGTAGACGGTATACGTTGGCAAAACTTTTATTGCACAGTTGACAAGACTGAAGTAAAGATGCACACATGCAAAGCAGAGATAGAAGCAAAGCAAAGGTGAAGGGAAATAAAGAAAACGACACCGAACTCAACATGCAATGGGTCTGAGGTCAAGTTCTTTAGTGTTGATCAGAAAATGAGTCTCAAATATTAAATCTTTATACTTAATAAAATTGCAAAACATCTTTTTTGTAATCATTTTTTGTTATGAAATTTTATTTTAATTCAAATTTGATTCAAAGACTCGTTTTCTGATTCAATTATATGTAATAATTTTTGGAGTGCTATTGCAGTGCTTAAAAGCTAACTATTTGAGGTGCTGTTAGAATTAGTTCAAACTTGAGAATAAGTAACATTTGATTCAAATGCATTGCAATAGCAGAATAAGTGAAATATTATTATTTATGTTAAATTGAAAAGAAATTAACTTATTTTTAGTGAATGTCAGAATATTCTTACCTGTCCTTGTGTTGAGTGGAGTAATTCATGCTTTTCTAAATGATCCTTTTGCATAAAAGACGCTTTACATTTAGAACAAACATAAGCTTTATCATTATCTGGTCGCGCAACTAATGTGTCTATGGAAGAAATTGTCGAAGATGGAGATGACGCAAGAGATGGCTTCGAAATGGGAGCGATAGCAGCGTGAATGTTGGTTATGTGTTCTTGTAGTGAAAGTGATGACCGCGAACCACGAAATAGCTTTCCACAGTGCGGGCATCGAGCCAGAAGAACATTGAGCATAGCTGTTGTATCGCCTGAATATCAAATAAAATACAGGAATAAATCATCACTATCTCTAAATATCAGATTTAGAAAGAAAAAAAAATTTAGGAATCTTTCTCTCCATTACAGGTCGACTGAGTGAATACCCCCAAATGCCCCCAAACACAGAATCAAAATGAAATGAGTTAGAGATAGCATATTATTATAGGTACTGCAATTCACTGTAAAAGTTATCTATATCTTATATGAATTGCAATTGCGATGCAGTAGTAAAGCAAGTATACAACAAATTGCAGGAGTTGTCTCTGAGGCCCCGGCGCCGTTATCTATCATCCAACTTGTCAATGGAAAGGGACATCGATGCGGTTGTAAGGCATCTCTTGGGCATAACGTATGATTAAAAAAGAAAATAGGAAAAGATTTCTGATAGCACACGAAATTGGCGCATATGACCGAATCATCATAACTGCACAAACACTAAGTGTTAACTTGAAAATAAAGCTAAAAACAAAACTATATCTGAATAATACTATTACTTGAATTTTGATTAATATTTGTCAACTCATTTGAATAATTGACAACTATTTTATTTAAATATCATGGAGAAAATAAAGTATACGATAAGTTTCATCAAATCATTCCTCAGCTCTTTTAGTGTTGTAGGACTTGTTTGAAATGAATGGAACATAACATAAGCAAATAAATAGTTGAATAGATTGGCAAAAATAAATCAATCAGTCAGTCATCTGTCAACGATATTATTAGCTGAAGAAAAAAAGTTACACTATTGCACTTTTCTATCAATATTTTGGTTTAAAAATATCAAAATTTTAAAACTTTATCAATCAAGTAATACAAGTATTTAAGACCTAATGAATTGAAAGTTAATAAAAATAATTCAAACTTTATGAATTCGAACGATGGGTTTTCATAAAATTTCAATAAAATTTAACTAAGATTTTGAATCATTAAAAAAATTTTATCAGAACCAGATTTCATGAAAACCATAAAATTAAATTTCTAATGGAATTTGAAGCTAAAACTCAATTATTTATTTCATTTGAACATAAGATCAAGAAATAGATCAACTGAATGCGTTGCATACATCTATTTCAGCCTCTTTTATAACAGATTATTACATTCACCATTATGTGAAGCCATGTTTTTTGCCATAATTCCAACAAAGAAGAAGTTTGAATGCAACCCATTGCTTATAGAATGATAAGTAAGTTTCATCTCTACGTATATGATTTTGTTGTTGTTTAGTTTTTTGATGTCATTGCTATATATATTTTAGATATAAGCGAATATCCTTTACACTCTTTTTTAAGCAAAACTACAACTTTCATCAATAATTTTGGCAATGAAGCAGAATATATAAAGTATACAAAAGTTAGAAAAAAATGAAAATAAACTATTTATTCCTAAGGAATTGAAGCAATGTCTATGTCTGTCAAAGGCTTTGCTTAAATCTGGATTTATGAAAATTATTATAAAAAAAAAGTCTTAAAATTAGTGGATATAGAATAATAACTCGTTATCAGAGCTGAACAGCAAAAAGTCTAAAATGAGTCAGTAATTGAGTTGAACGGGAATTGCATCAATTTATAAGGGAAGAAATACTGTAAAATTCGATTCATCACTATTTTAAGTTTATTTCTATAACTTAAAAAAGTCTTCAACGCAGTTATAATGACAAAAACGCGGACATATAATAAATGGCAATGCGATAAACCATTTTTTAGTAAGCATTGATAGTTATAGCCAGTGTGGTATTCACTTGTTTGAAATCACTTGGGCTCAGAAATAAGACTTTAAAAAGTCGAGATTCGATAGAAGGTAAAAAAAATTCAATAAAAAACTTTAGTTTTCTTTTACTCTTCATATATATATATATATACATTATTCAAGTCAAATACAATATAAAAATGAGACACTGTTTGACTTAATGTGAGGTAACAAAAACGCGAACTAATCAAAAAAATTTGAAATAAATCTGATGGAAAATTAAGTTAAAACATAAAATCTTTAAGAAAATAAAATTTAAGTAAAATTGATGGCATAGGCATTCGAAATGGTAACAGAATTTGGCTTAATTCTGGATTTATCATTTGATGCGAGGTTTCTCATGAGAGCTTTGGAGCTAACAATGTATTAGTACGTGATTGGCTTACGAGGTGCACAATACAGTCTGATCTGAAGACAAAACCTGTACTTTAATGTTGAGCAAAAATAGAACATAAAATAACTTTCACTTTTAATTCGATAGCTAGCGTTAAATCTTATTTTGACTATATATAAAGCTGAGAGAGTTCACTAAATTCGGTCGATATAGCCGTTTAATGCACAACTGCAAGAGTTTGAAGCGCACCTTAAGAGCACAGCTGGTACTCATTGCATACCTTCCTTTACTTAAAGCAACTTTTATTACAAAAAATGCATTTTGACCATACTCTCGGGCGTCACCTTTACTTTGATGACATGCACATAAGTAATAAAGGAAAACATAACTTCGATCATAAAGATATCAGGTTTCAGCCATTTTTGATCTCGTATTCTACCTTTTCATACATAAGTTGAGGTCTAGCTATAGAAAACTTGCTCAAAATTACAAGACATGCATCTCTTTTCTATGAAAGAGTCAATAATATTGGCATTGCGACTATCAATCAAAAAGCAATGGTGAGTCTATACAGAGTATTACATCAAAATTATATTACAGTGCATCGAGTTAGCAAACAAGCTTCAAGTCTTTCTAACACTGCAAAGATTAACTACAAATCCTAAATGTTTATAAATTACTACAGAGTAGTGTTATTTGTTTGGTATAACGTTTTCATAAACTTATCATTAATTCTCTTTTGAATATGAGCGAAATTGTTGTTATAAAATATAATGCGGGCTTTTGAACAGTGCTTTGAACAATGTTTTGAACAATGTTAAGAAGTAAAGGTGGGTCACGTTTTAAAATTCACAATAAGTAATAAATCAAAATTATAGTAACAAAAACAACAATGATTTTAAAAATTGAAAAGTCATTCAATACACTATACTTTCTACTAAATTTCGACTAAAAATTGTTAGAATATTGAAAAAATATCAATACTTGAATTATAATTACTCTAATCTTATTGTTGTTGAAGTCAGTTAACAAATATGTAGAGACCACAAAAATATCAAAAGTTCTATAAAACTTTCAAATTTTGCTATAAAACAGAGAATATTAATATGCTTTGCATTCATTTATCAAAAAGGGGTTTGAAAAAAAGTTGACTTCAGTTATTGGGCTGATGTTCTATTATAGAAGTGTAACATTGGGTTCACTCATATTGAGAAAATTAGCATCGATTCAAAAGAGAAAAAGTTGCAGGAAATCATAAATTTTGAGCCCTTTTCGAGCTTCTATAAAAGTTACTTCCATGAAAGTTACTTTTATTCGTGGTCTTTCTATTGAATAACATCTCATTTTTTTTGCCTCTTCTCTCTGCATGTTCACTAACTCCTGAATAAATGTGTACTAACTCTAGCGCTATATTGATGAGAATGATCATAAATGCATGCACGAGAATGAAGAAGCAAATGCTTTCACGATTGAGAGAACCTACATTTGACAGTTTTCACAATAACCATTATATGAAAGAGTGAAATAGATATACTTTGCTATCTTCTCATGTTGTTTCTTCTCATGTTGTTTTGATGGGCAAAAAGAAACTTTTGCAATCAAACTAAAATAACACATAAACACTCTTGCAATAGGGGTCAACCCAGAAATGCACTGAATGATTGCGGTGAAGCTCCTCAACCACACCACAGGAGTTGTGCTCTCTATCTTTCATAGATTGGCGAATTCGCAAGAATTTGTGCCAAAGCTCCTGTGCTGTACTGCTCTTTCCAATAACAGAACCAAAAAAGAAATATCAATAGAAAATATTGGAAGCCGTATATTAATTACAAAAGGCGGGCACATGTGTTTGTGACAGACATATATACACATACATATACTGTAGAAAAGTGACTTTAACTAAACTTCTATTGTCTTAAAGTGTGTGTGCGGTGTGTTTGAATAATGGCCATTTCATATCTAGAATAAGGGAGGGTTTCCTATTGTCAATGGCAGGTGCAGTCAGTCAGATGTAGCGTAAGGCATAGTATGGCATAGTATGGATTATACGGTAACTCAGATGATCTTTGAATGGTCTCCTCAGTTGCAATTACCTGCATCAATGCGTTCAATTTAGTGAGCTATATAATAAATTACGTCTATCATTGATCATTTGGTGCTCTACTGTTTTATGTGACACAACTCGTAATTGTACCTGCATTTGAATGCATCACAATTATAGCAAATGCCGAATAGTAGTTAGTCAGAGAGGGAGAGAGAGAAGAATTAGATGTGACTAACTTTGCTTTAATATATACCATATATAAGGCCATCATATCAGGAAACGTAAATCAATTGTAACGGGAGAACACATGTGGGCTATTATGTGTATGTGAGTAAAGAGAAAGAGAGACTCAATGACGAAAGAAAACCATTTGAAGTATGAGTTGTGCGACCATTATTTCGAGCTAATATAAAGTGAGAGTTAGGGGAGACCTAATTTAGTCGGTGTCACCTGAAACGGAAATTAGACAAAACGAGACCCAATCAAGTCATCTTACGGTCAAACCTTATGTTAGAATATTATGCTAACAATAGACATTCCAGTGAAGGTCTATTAGAGAGAATGTGGCAAAAGCTCAATTCATAGCTCAATTCATTAAACTATAATATAATTGCACTTTTGTTGCTTTTCTCATTTCCCTCTCTATCCTTTATTAGCTTTACTCACAATACTATTCAATGTATTACTTTTCCATAGTATAAAGGGTTGCACGTCTTTGTCAATGTTTAGAGGATTGACAGCCGATCCTCGAGAGGATTGGCTTTTGATGCAGATTAAACTAGATTAACAGCAATGGCTAAATGTTAAGATTAATTCAACTCTTGCCTCTTAAAATCTTATCCCTATTGAAAGAACAAATTTTGATCAATACATTTAGAGTGAATATGAACGTCAACATCAAATATGCTCATCATCAACAATTGATATTTAATCAACAATTAATACGCACAATAATAATTACAATCATCTTTCATGAAGTAATAAACATTCTTTCTCTCTCTCTCTCCTTCACTAAGAAAGAATTTGCTTTTTATGAAAAATACGATTTATTTTAGTGTCAACAGAGAAAAAGATCAGTTGACTCATATTTTTCATTTATTGAGACATTCAATATTCAAAATTAGGGCCAAAAAGATAACTTTCGAATAAATGAGACAACAGCAATTCGATACGCATCGCTTTTTAATCATGTTAATAGTTGAAAAACTCAAACTTCTCAGAATGAACCTTCTGTCCAATTAAGAGAATATTAAGAGTTACAAAATTATCTTCATTAAAAAATAAAAAATAATCCATTCTATTTACCAAATTACAAGTAATTATAATGTTATTAAATGTATATCTTTAAAGGAATATAAGAAATTATTGTGGAGAAGTCCGAAAAAATCTATGGGTTTTTATCTCGAATTGAATTTCAAATATTGAACTGTTTCTGTCGCTCTCAAGTTATTTCTCCTTTTAATGTAAACATTTGAAACTCATGAGTCTTAAACCATAAACATGAAAAAGCCTATGAGCCTTGATCTATGATCTTTTTAATTATGCATTGGTATTAATTTTCACGGTTTGCTTAGCATTTATATACACTTAAAAACAACTTCAATTATTCAATCAAAGCATAGCTTAATTAATAAGACAAGCGAAATATAAGTTAAGTAAAATGTTTCCACAGCATTTTAGCTAATCATGGATTACACAGTTTTTTATAAACTATCAGTAATTTTTACAACGCTTATAAACTTAATTTGCGGATTATGTTTGAATTAAAAATTTTATATTTAATTATAAGTTAATTAATATTTAAAAAGACTTTCTTTTGATGCAATCGTTAATAATAATTACTGAATAACACTTTAGATTTTAATAGTAATTATAGTGGAATCTGTGATAAAAAAAATTGTTTTATGTACTTCTTTTACTGATTGAAGTAAAATAATGGAAGTGATCACAATCATCATAATCATTGGCCATAATGGATGATTTCAGAATCTAGAAGATTAGCTCAATTTCTGAATTGTTTGAAGTATAAGAAGAAAGAAAAGAAAATGATTAAAGCAGAACCAGATGATGTGCTCAATTAGTTCGATTATGTTCATAGGCCTCCCCATAAGGTTTGCCATTAAAAAGCAACAACGCAAACATGAGAAAAGCAAAGAAAAAAGACACAAAGAAGTGCTCATTTTCTCGTTTTGAAGTTAGAACGTTGTTCTTGTAGTGTTTCGAGTTAGTGACAATCGTGTTCATTTTGGCTGACAAGTGTTTTCCCATTAGCTGACTTTGTTTTTTTTATCTCAAAGGGACTATTCGATAACTCCAAAACTACCGAATAAAACACTAATGTTTAGATTGAAAGTAGAAAAAATTTATAGAAGACAAGAATGAAACATAGTATTAGGTGAATGTAATTAACACCTTCAAGACTAAAGTAGCACTTAATCGAATACAAATACACTGTTATTTAATGCTTACAACTGATTAACACAACTTCTTTTTTCAATATGTTTTCGCCAACTGTACTGTCTATGAATCGAAATTCAGTCCTAACAACATAATCAAAACTAAATAAAACTTTTATTTAACCAAATAAAATACATTGAGTTTGATCTCAACAATTGTAAAGCTTATGATAAATCCAATGAATTTGAAGCTAACTGTAAAATGGGATAAGACTTAAGTAGTTGTCTTACAAAAAAGTGAACCGAAACAAAAACTCTCTGGAGATTCTCATGAAAAGCATGTGTCTTAAGTAGTCTGAGGCTTATTGTATTGTTCAAGAATCTGGAAATGAATGAGATAAAGATATTCCGTATAATAAAGATTTAGTTTCAACTATTAAAAAATATTCGGAATTTTATGCAAATTTGACTACGAATGAAAATCAAACTATTCTTACAAAGAATGGGTTAATTAAGAATAAATTTATAGATATATTGCAACTAAATTTTTAAAAATATTTTTGGTTTAATTTGATATTCGAAGCAAACCATAATAAAAGTTTGTCATAATGTTGATATTAAACTAATTGATTTATATGAGTCAATACTAAACCAATTTATTATAGAGAAAATGTCTTTAAAACCATTTAGAAAAATAAGAGTAACCTTTAAGTAAACATTTTTGCATCGCTTTTCCTAAATTACTTACATTGAAAAAAAGACAATAGTTTAAATTTATTTTAACAAAAAGATAAACTCATGTATAACTCATGAATAGAATAAATTGCACAAACATTGGAATAGCACCTAAGACATAGACTGGAGATAACACGTAAGAGTAGAAAAGCCAAACAAATGTACAATTTTAAGGATGCCTAAAGCGGGTCTCAGGTGTCAGAAACTCGCTTTGCTATTAAAAACGATTACTGCTCTGAGTTTATGCTTGAGGTAAAAAGTGTTCTTCACACCGATTCTATAAAGACATCATAATATTGAAACAGTTAACTCAGATTTTACAAAATACTAAAACGAATAAAAGACAAGAAGGAAATAAGTGAAATATGTGGTCATAACTTAGTAAATAGTGTTTCAATTCTATCGTATTTTTGAAATACAAAAGAAATAAAGAAGCGTTTGATCTCAAATTCTTTAATAAGAATAAGAGTTTCTCATATCAATCATAAGAATTATTTATAAGAAAAGGATTGATTAATTTGAGTCAATAATGTATTTGTTGAACTTTAGATTATAGACGAATTGATAGTATTATGTTTAAGATCAGATAATGTTATATAAATTTCTTCTTTATTGTGAATGAATATCAACTTTTTACTTGAGTTCAAAAATACTTACTTTCAAATCTGAGCAAAAAAACTCACTTAAGAAATAATTTATTAGATCTTAATTACACGTATGAAAATTAAAATTTTGGAATAGTGTTCAAATAAATTCAGTATTAGTTAATATTCAACAAATAAAGTTTTAAAATTAATTACAAATACAATTTGAAGTGATTGTTCTATAGCTGTTAGACAATAAATTATTAGATAAAGTGGAATGAAAAGTAGAATGACATACGGTTAAGTGCCCACAGTATAAAAAAGTTTCAACAGTTTTTTTCTGAAGAATAACTCTATTATTTTATAGTGTATAAGACTATTGAAGAAATATACACTGAGTAACAAAAAAACACAAAAGCATTGATTTAAAAAAAGAGAATGAGAAAAAAATGGTTGGATAGAAGCTTAAAAATAAACAAGACTGGAATAGCGTTAAAGTAAGTAAAGGTTATTAGAAGTAGTGATCCTAAATAGATCTTATTGAAAAACACTCTGCTTGGATCACTTAAATAGAGGCAACAATCACCTTAGCTATTACTCTACATTGGATTCCAGTAACGCTATTTCGCTAATGGGGTTTCATCAGCGAAGAAAAGCGACCCTACGATGCCATTATGGGTAAGACATTTGCTCACGACTAGAAACAAAGTCGTGATACTCTTCCTTTTTTATTTATAGGTGTTGTCATTAAAACTAACGGAACACCAATCAAGTAACTAAACGTTCAATTTCTTTTCATCAACTTTACTCTCTGTTAGGGGAGAGAAAACAGCAGAAGAAGAACACTCTTAAAGACTCTCTCAAACAACACAATTTAATATAAAAGTGAAAAAGAAGGCAATAGATTGTCATTATTCAAAAAGGGGAGAAATGATATAAAAGGGAAATGAAAGTAAAAGTTTGGCAAATGAAACATTTTTGATGCTTAAATGACAAACTAGGCGTCTCGGAGACTAGAAAATGACTCGTGTTTTACAAAACATGCCAATACACGCATCATTGCTTATGAAAATGCATAAGTGAAGTATTCAATAAAATAATTAGAGTGCATAGAGTGGAGAAGCAATGCATTAATAGTAATATTTAAAGGAATATAAGATTATAGCAACAGTGTTTTTAACTTTTGGCAAAGTTTGCATATAAGGTTATAAATCATGGCTAAGTCGTTGTTGACGGTGTGTGATAATTACCAAAGCTTATATATAAGCTCATGGGTAATCATGCGGAAGCAATGAGAAAAGCGTTTTGCATCTTTGCACACTTTCTATTATATTTATTGCTATGACTATAATATAAATTCATTCTATTATAAACAGCTCTCAAGACATGTAATTAACGAGTTTTCCACAAAAAACTTTATATCGAAATATGTTGAGGAAATATATCGTTAATGCACCCAAAATATTAGGCACAATAAGAATAATGCCAATAGTTGTAATGCTATTGCTTCTTGTAATTTATTTAATATTTGGCGTTAATGTTCTTAAGATTCTTCAACCTCTAAGTCAATGTCAGATATGAAAAAGTAAATCAAAATAAGATTTATTGTTTGCTTCAATCTCAAGACTTTGGGCGTCTTTCAAAACTATTGACAAAATTGATTAAATCTAATTTAGTTCTTCTAATTATGCAAAGCTAAAGACTTTTTTCTAAAGTGTTGATATTTATGAGGTCTTGAAATAAAAAATATTTACATCAACAATAAAAGTGAAAGTTATAAATTGTGATAAATTTGTCTCGAAATAGGAGTTCACTTGAGATTATAATGTTTAGAACTGAATAACAAAGAAGTTACTTGACTTACTCTCGAAGACGTTGACAGAAGCGATCGTAATTAGTTTTCAAAAAGAGAGCTAACTTTTAATGACTTTAGAGATTTAAAGAGAAAGTTAGTTAATAAGTATTACTTTACTGTTAGTGCAGTCAAAGTGCAATTTAAATTGAGAAAAGATTTCTTTTTAGACCTTTTTAATAAAGATAAAAATAAATTGCTTTGAGCTCAAGTTTTCCATTAAATAATTTGATTGTCAATTATTACAATAAAAGTGAATTAAATTAATCGAAATAATTTATCGAAACAGATAAGAGTCTGAGTTTGTGCTGAACCCAAACAACACTAATAGACGTTAGAACACATGCAATAAGTAAGTCTCAATGGAGGCGCACATAACTGCACCACTGCTAGCATTATAAGAGATGCATTGATGTATTTTGTGAGGACTAGAATGTGTAGTCAGGATGTGTAAGAGCTGCTAAACTCTTCTACCTTTAAAAGCAATGATGAACTCGTGCGAAGCAAAAGGCGAATCGATTCAATAAATCACGTTTGCAAATTGACTCAACGTTTCCTTTGCATTTTGCGAGTTGAGAGATGTGTAATGTTAAGAGATGTGCTATGTGTGAGAGCCAAAGAGAAAGCAAACACTCTCTGATAGGAATATGAGCTTTATATAAAAGCACAAAAGTATGCTGTGCAATGTATTGAGGAACCCCCTGTGGCTATTGGTATACAAACCTGCCGCAGGTAATTCCATCGAATCATTATTAGCCTCACTCTCTAAATACTAACTCAGACTTTTATTACCTTTCACTGTTGGTGGCAAACACTAGCTATGCTTATGAAGCACAGTATTTGAAACTCAACTTCCGTATCAATTTTGTGCGATTGCATCTCTATAGGAAAATAAGTTTTCCATTAAACAATACTAGTTCTGTACACATACTTTACTTTCGATAAATAAAAATCAAACTATTCTTCAGCTTTATATTCATTTTAAAATTGCACACAAGCGTCTTATATGTGCTCAACAAAGTATATTTACAGCTCAAGTAATATAATGATAATACTGAAGATTTTATTGAAGCTAAAAAAGAAGAGAAAAGAAAAAGTGAAGTTTAAAGTGAAGATATGGCTGTTAAAAGATTTGAGAGCACATGAAAAAGGTTGAGGTAAGGAATAGAAATTGGAGAAAAAATTGAGTTGGATATGATTGTTTGTAAATTGATGCAGATCACGTTGGGTGCACCTTGACAACAGAGTCAACACAACCTACACTGCTTCCAAAGAGCAGACAAAGAGAGTGCACAAGAGAGAAAGTGCACAAAATGTCTTTCGATCTGGTCGAAGAAGTATAGGGGATAGAAATGTTTTGATGCTAAATGCGATACTGCAGTACATTCAACTGAGAGGGGGTTTAATTGCCGAATCAATAAGACTGCTGTAACCAGAGATGTGAGTCGTGCCACTTTCGCTGAATAGGTGCCTTTTCTGTCATCACATCTCTGACAAAAATAGAAATACCACTTACGTGCCACGAGTGTAAATGGCTTAACCTGCATGCAAGCATCCAATGCGGGTGTCGTTGTAATGATATCGCAAAACTAAGCAATCGTAATAACAATACAAAGAGAGATTCAAACCAAAAGAGAAGTGAAGAGAAGAGAAGAGCGTTAAGGCATATAAAAGAAAGCAAATCTCGCGAGAATTACGGGTTGGAAATGAGCTGAATTACAGTTAAGATATACCTGCCTTTTGCTTATGACTGGTTAGAGAGTGGGCGCAAATATGAAAGAGAAAACTTGGTTTCGCTACTGTTTAGGTATGAGTAGAAGCGACTGCAGAGCTGTTTCAATATATTATATGCTGGGGTTATGTGTGCATAAATCCGTCTTTGCTGATCAAAGCGAATATTCGCACAACAAAAGCCATTGGGATTCTTATTTAATCCGATTGCTTTTCCCCCCGAACAGTATTGAGATAATAGTGACTGTCTATAAATTTCCGCATAATATATATATAAAGCCAATTCGAAAGTTATCTCTTATTTGAACGACTTTACTATAGCTTTTTACTCCTGTAATGTCATTTTCTGTGCACTGAAGCTATTTTAGTGGTGCAACTGATACTCAGGAGGGAGAATGGCTTTACACTACTAGTTGAAATGGCACACTATGACTATGACTATGACTATGACTACCGCACACGTTAGAAGAACCAAAATAATATCAATAGCAAGGCTTATTTTCTATCAAAATCATTTGGAATTCCAGTGAAGCACACGTAGGATTATAGATAGACTGCACAGAACACACACTCAGACACATACACACCGTATAAGAAATAGCGATTCAATTCGTTACCAAAAGGACTTTACTTCAGAATATAATAGTTGTCTTTACCTTGTTTTTGGTACGGCAGAGAATAGTGCGCATTATTGGCTTTTGTAGAAGAAAAACAAGTTAGTCGGGAATGTGTACTACAGTCAACATTGGGATGCTTTTAACAGTTATAGATCAATACTAGTATATAATAAGCAAATAAAGCAAATATAATATGAAGAGCAGGCGATAGCGTCATATTTGTGAGTTTATTAACTTAATCAAAGTGTGTTAGATTAAAAAAGAGGTGTTACAAAAAGCTTGAGTTAATTATTGCTTTTCAATTATAAAAGAGCAAATGAAAATGTAATTTATCTAACAAAGCATGATAATAGATATAAGCGTGAACCTCATCGACAAAAGGTCTCACATAAAATGCATTTGATAAAAGTATGCACTTTTTAGTATCACTACTGCACTGTCTACTAAGTGGCATACTTTCTATTCCTAAAGGCTATAACACACACACACACACATAC
>JAQIWZ010000866.1:0-15155 GCA_034697245.1 Malaconothrus monodactylus | reverse complement strand
TTCAACAATACTTTTATTCAATTCAATGACTTAAACTTAACAACAATAAGATTTAGTAAATCGAGTGATTTCTATATATTTTCATATCTTGTTTTTCAGTAACTTTGAGTACAATACCTTCGATTCCTTCAGTAAATTGTACTTCAGATAATTTTCGATGTAATAACGGCAGATGTATACCTAAAAGATGGGTTTGTGGTATGTCTCACAATATTTGAGTGCATTTTTGTGTAGCACTAAATGACTAAAACATATTTCTTGTGCTTAAAAACAAAGATTACCAAAGGGATTGTGAAGGGGGAGAAGATGAGCATCAGTCATGTCCGGCACCTCAATGCAGTAGCAATCAGTTCGCATGCGGTCAGTACGTATTCAATCAGACTTTTTGTATTCCTCGTCATTGGAGATGCGATAAGGTATTGAAGTGAACGAACCTTAACGTTGAGTTCAATCTAAATTGATATTTGAAAATATTTTTTTTAATTTGAAAAGATTGTCGACTGTCAGGACGGGACTGATGAGGGAGAGTCATGCTGTAAGATATTATCAGCTCATTTGAATAAACAATTTTCTCAATGATTGATTATTATTTTTAAACAGCATATCGTTCGTGTCTATCGGATGATCACATATGTCCTAATAATGGAAGTGCTCTTTGCATTTCTATCTCAAAGAAATGTGACGGTATGATCACTATTATTAATCTTTAGGAAGTTTTTATTATCAAGTGTTTGTTGGTATTTAGGTTACATCGATTGTAGAGATGAATCAGACGAAAAAGATTGCAATACTAGTGAGTAATTCTATAATTGAATTAAGTTTAACCCTAAGACACTTTATGTTTACTAACTTTAACTATAAGTGGATTTCAATTGACTGCATACATAAACGTTTGTTGATATTTTTCTTTTCATTTCAAAATCTCTTTAATCAAGTTTCATAAAAAATACAACTTTTTTTATTTGATTTCAATCTCTAAATAATAGTTTTTTCATTATGAGAATCAAGTATTGAAAAGATATAATCACAATAATAATAATAATAGAATATAAAAATTTGCATAACTTATGCTTTGTCATTATCTTCATCTTATTTACCATAAATAATTCCATTCTCTGTAACAATTCCGAAAAAATAATATCAGTGTTGTATCAGTGAAAAAATTAAAGTTGAATTAAATATTTAATTAGACGGTACCTCATGTCAACTCAATGAATTTCGATGCGCTAATGGATCAAAATGTATCGATGAAACCAAGAAATGCGATCATTGGAACGATTGCGGAGAAGGTGACAATTCTGATGAACAGAACTGTGATTTCCCGCCCTGTCATGACGGACAGTTCAGGTGTTCTAATGCTATCTGCATTCCTGCCCGATGGAGATGTGATGGACATTCCGATTGTACGGACAGCTCAGATGAGGCCAATTGCAGTAAGTCTTCCTTTTATTAAATTTGATTTAAAATATTTAATAAAATTTCTATTCGATTGAAGCCATGATCTCCTGTCCTGACACAAAATTCTTGTGTCCCTCCGAAAAGCAATGCATAAGTCGAGATAAATTATGTGATGGCAAACAGGACTGCAAAGACGGAGCAGATGAAAAAGAGGCGTGTTGTGAGTCATTCTTTATATTATTATTATTATAATTATTTTAAAGTAAAGTTTTTATTCACTGTATTTATCATAAAATAATACTTAGCCTCAAAACTTTGTGACTCTCTATCTTGTGAGCACTCGTGTAGAGCTTCTCTGGACGGCGGCACCTGTTATTGCAAGAATGGGATGACTATTAATCCGAAAGATCAACGCAGTTGTGTAGATCTGGACGAATGCAAAGAGTGGGGCTATTGTGACCAGTCCTGTATTAATACTCCCGGTAGTTATAAATGTTCGTGCGCTCAGGGATATACTCTTCTCGCTCCTCGTCATTGCAAAGCGGATAACAGTAAGTATATTAACGGTAATAATAGTTTAATTCACATATAATTAACCAATTGATGACTATTTAAGGTACGGAAATGCGTCTAATTTTTGCGCATCACAGTTCAATATATCGAACTGATTCAAGCGGAACTTCATTGGATACTATAACCAATACTACAGCCGCCAGTGGCATTGACTATCATTACGGAAAAAATTTATTAGTTTGGTCTGACGTCGAAACTAGAAAAGTATGATTATGTTTTAGATAATGTCCTCAAAAATTCAAAATCACAACCTATTGTTCAAACTCTATCTTTTTTTTGTCTCTCTCATAGATTTACTCAATTCATTTTGATAATTGGCGCCAACCCAGAAGTACTAAAGATATTTCAGTTTCATTCCATTGGAATCCTATTTCTATAGCCGTTGATTGGATTGGTAGCAAAATATACGTCTGTGATACTCATAATCAAAAGATAGATCTTTTAGAAATGGACGGCAGCAGACATACAATTGTGATCAGTCAGAACTTAACCGCGCCTTTAGATATTGCGTTGGATCCAACCAAAGGATACATGTTTTTTACTGATACCGATAATATTGATCGCGCGTTAATGGACGGAACACAAAGAAAAACCATAGTTTCTAATTATATTTACAAAGCATCGGGTTTGACATTGGATTACGTGAATGAGCGTGTTTTGTGGTGTGATTCACAGTTGGACCAAATCGTGTCTGTCAGTTATGACGGACAGAACAGACACGCAATAATAAGGGGAAGCACTAAAGTTCCGGCGCCCGTAAGACTAACATTATTTGAAAATTACGTATTTTGGACGGATAGTACTCGTCAGGGAGTTCTCAAAACAAATATTTACAACTCTTCTGACACTAATGTCGAAGCGATTTATAGAGAGAGAAGACTAATAAAAGAGCCGCGAGCTATCAAATCATTTCATGCATTGCGTCAGCCTATGGTTCCAAATCCTTGTGGTTCTAATAACGGCGGCTGTCAACACATGTGTGTTATTACTCGTAACGGTGACGGAGACTCATTCGCATTAGGCTATCGATGTGCCTGTAATATAGGATATCAATTGGCATCTAATCAAAAATCATGTGTTCGCGTTGAAGAATTCCTAATGTATTCTCAACAGAAGTTCGTTCGCGGAATTTTACTCGATCAACAATATCCAGCATTTACTGACGCTATTGTTCCAGTGGTCAGCAGATCCGCCAGATTTGTAGGACTTGACTTTAATGCCAGAAATAATTATATCTTTTACTCGGATGTGATTCTTGATGTCATTTATAAAATCAAAGTCGATGGCACTGGAAAAGAAAATGTATTGGCCTCACAGAACGAGGGTGTTGAGGGTTTAGCTCATGACTGGGTCTCAAATAATCTATACTATATTGACAGCAGAAAAGGCACACTAAATGTGATCAGTGTTACAAATTCAGCGAACAGAAGAGTTCTATTGAAAAACCTGAAAAGACCGCGAGCTATTGTTGTGCATCCAAACAGAGGATATGTTTTCTATTCAGAATGGGACCGACCGGCAAACATAAGTCGAGCATATCTCGATGGGACTAATGTAATGATATTTCGCGGTGTTCTTCTTGGGTGGCCCAATGGCTTAAGCATTGATTACGCGAGTGATCGACTCTATTGGTGTGACGCTCTTTTAGATCACATACAACACGCCAATCTTGATGGAAATGATGTGAAGACAATTAATTCTCCTCGAATTAAACACCCGTTTTCATTAGTAATACACGGAGACTGGCTTTATGTCACTGATTGGCGTTTAGATGCAATTTTGAGAATGAATAAAGAGAACGGAACTAATGAAAAGATTATAAACACAGTCGAAGAGGGCAGTAGATTGTATGGAATCAGAGTCTTCAGTAAAGCTGCTCAAAGAGTAGATAACAGACATCCCTGTCTTTACGACAATGGAAATTGTCAGAAATTTTGTTTTCCGATTCCTTCTAATGATACTCAGGGCCCCGGTTTGACAGTTCAATGCGGCTGTCCTTATGGAGAAAAACTTTCTGATGATAAGAAAACGTGCATTCCTGATCCCGATAAAGAACCGCCAGTTCAAGCGTGTCCTAATTCGTGGGATTTTACGTGTGATAATCAAAGATGTATTCCAAAGACATGGGTCTGCGATGGAGACGATGACTGTCTCGACAACTCGGATGAAAAACAAAACTGTACTCAACCCACTTGTAGCTCAAGAGAATTTAAGTGTTCGAGCGGTCGATGTGTTCCGATCGGTTTTAAGTGTGATTCAGACAATGATTGCGGGGATTATTCTGACGAAACGGGTTGTGTTAATGTCACGTGTGAAGCAAATGAGTTTTCGTGTGAAAATGGAAGATGTGTTCCACTCTCGTGGAAGTGTGACTCTGAAAATGATTGCGGAGACGGTAGTGATGAGGGAGACTCTTGTCACGAAAAAACTTGTGCTTATTATCAATTTACTTGTCCTGGAAGTGGTCATTGTATACCTCAAAGTTGGGTTTGCGGTAAGTTTTTATTTTCGACACTTCATTAATATTGAAAAAAATTGAAGTTTTTATTTCCCTTAAGATTATTATCAGTTTAAGTGCTGTTTTTATTATTCATGTAATTTTTTAATTATTAGTTTTTATTGTGATTACGATTTCCGTAAAATAATTCTTAAGACAGTTAGGATTGACCTCAACCTGTTTTGAAATTAAATGATTTGATTGCATGCCTTTTAATACGTATGAAAGGCATAGTTGTATGAAATCAGTCAAGATTACAATCTCAACATTTGAATAATAGGGGTTTTGAGTTACATAATTAACTCTTAGATACAGAAACAATTTCTTTATCTCTTAAGGAAAATATGATAACAACTTATTAATTATTTCTTCAAATATTAATTGAGTTAATTATCAACTCATTTATTTTTAAAAAATCATTTGAAGAATATCTGAATTTGATGACAGTTTTTGAATTAACCTTTTTTCAAATGTATTCACAAATAATTTTTGTATTCACATTACTTAACAGCAATTAATTCAAATTCAAAGGAAAGTTTTGGGTTATAGTTAGTCATTAAAAATTGAAGGGCACTCACAAGTCATTAATAATAAGATTTATGAGCGAACGAATTTCAATAGTACTCAATTCAAATATTTTGAAGCAATGATTAATTAGGTAGCATTAATTTTTTTCCCTCCTTTCATTTCGATAAAACTAAATAATTAATTAAATAATTTTTAACAATTTGGACTCATCTTCAAACTCAAACAAGTTGATGATGTTTTGATTTTTCTTAACCAATTTTCTTAACCTAACTTGAAATAAGTTCAAGTTAAGTACTTTTCGAAACAAAATTCATGTGAACTGATTCTGTAATCATTAAACTTATTGATTTGAAATTGTTTGAAGAATCGAAACTAATGATTTTCGATGTGATTAATTTTATAGCTATTCTCACACATATTGATTGTCAAATCGAGATAAGGCTCAACAATAGATTGTTCGCCTTTAAGAAATAATAATGGCATAAATTTGATTTTTTACTCACTCAAGAGTTAGTTTATAAATTACAGATTTACTGATTATTTAAAGCTAAAGGCAAGCCTGATACGTCTCAAGTGCTCAAAACATATAATTATAGATTCAATTGCTATTAGAATATAGAATACATCTTATTATGCATTCATTATTTGCACAAAATGAATATTCATATTACGTAATAATAGGTCGATATAATTCTCGAGTATTTGAGGCTAAAAATAATCCTCAAATGTAGTAATTATTAAAATGAGGGCTCAAAGCGTGTAATTGTAAAACAAGTGCCAACCATTTGATGATCGAAACTCGACCAACAAGTCTTTTATCATTCTTTTATATACAAGAATGTTATACTTTTTCCCTTTTCTTTAATACTTTTAATATCAGTATTACTTTTTCAACGTTTTATTACGTAATGAATTCAAAAGAAAGACTGGATTTGATGACCTTATGATGACCTTTTTTATAATTTCAATTAAAATTTGATTGATAAGGAAAACTAAAAACTAAATTTATCTAATTCTTAGCATTACTTTTAGTTGATTTTATTTATGGTGACCCTGTTCTCAACCGTTAATAACACGATCTACTCAAAAAGTTCGTTATCGATTGATTTACCTTAAATTTACCTTAAATTATCTCGATTTTCAGTTATCTCAAATTTTAAATTCATTTCCGACCATTAAATTTATTTTTGGAATCAAAACACTCATTACATAAACTTATGCTTAATATACTCTATATTTCGCATTCGTTCTTGTAATTAATTTTATTCATATCAAAGGAGTGTAAAATCTCTTTCTATTTAATTCTACTCTCAAACTGACATAAACTCACAGAAAAGAAAAATTATTTTGAAATTCAAATAAGAGTTTTTAGAATAAATTTTAATTTTTTATTGAAAGGGATTTTAAATCTAAAAACTAAAGAAGGGATTCCTTTCTTGATTTACTCATATTTATATACATATACCTGAATATTTAAGGAGTAGTGTATTTTATTTAAACATTATTCTTAACATTCAAACGATATATACGTACTTATCAAATGTAAATTAGTATTTATCATATTTCAATTATATTTGATGTCATGTCAACTTTCAAAAGCCACGCAAAAGATTAGTTTGTCTAACATTCGTTCGTTCAGTTTTTATGACTAATATCGAAATAAATTATTCGCCATAAAAAGACAATAAACATCTGCCGATAGCTAATGCAAATCTATCAATATATTTATGTGAGAATGCGTAGAGTTTGTAGTTAAGGACTCAAAGAATTTTTTTCACTTGATAAGCAATATTTTTTTGAAACTATTACCGTTCTAGAAGGAGTACCCGTTCAAAGAACGGAGAAATATAATACATAAGTGGCGTAGCCCATTTTCAGTAACTTGGCCACTAGTCACTTTTCGGCAAAATTTTCGGGTTAGGCTCATTACAATGATACCAGTCTCAAGACTGTATCATGTCCAGGGGCCGAGTCTATAAAGGTTCAGACAGACATTTTTGTATATTATAATATAGATATACAGCATTATATACAGTAGTACTTTTGCTCAATCTTGAATTTCGAAGATTGTATGATTAGAGTTAACTTTACAATCATTCAAACAAAACTAGAATATTGAAATTACAGTTCGCATTTGTAGTAGGATTAAATTAGCAAATACCTGGAAAATATTATAATCGTCTCATCTTATTATTGATGAGCTCGAAATAATGATATCGTTAGATTTATAATAAACATTTTTGAAATTTTTAGTCGAAAAATTTGATTTTAAATCGTAGAAAAAAGTTTCGATCACACACTCAGATCCACAAACACATCATTAGTGAAAATGAAATAAGTAATAAAAAAAAGTTTTATCGATTCCACTAAATGTACAGTTTATAAGTTTGTTTAAATTAACTTTGATTGTCATTGTTCTGGTCATTCCTTCTGATAATGCAATAATAATTTTTATTCAATGATATTAATTACGGAATAAAATTTGATTTTGCAGACGGTGATAACGATTGTTTCGATCAGGCAGACGAACAAAATTGTCCGCCTATTGTTTGTTCCTCGACTCAATTCCAATGCGCAAATCTTAAACAATGTATTCACGAGTCTTATCATTGCGATGGTGTTAATGATTGTCAGGATGGCTCTGACGAAAAAGGTTGTCCTTCACTATCTCCTAATCAGTGCGATGTTGAGAAACAATTTCAATGTCAAGCGTCACGAATATGTATTCCTAAATCATGGTATTGGTGAGTGTCAAATAAATTATTCTTAAAATAGACTAAAATAATTTTATTCTCTCAAGTACATTAATACTCTCTCTCTGAATTTAATTTGAATTTGTGGTTAGCATTGAATTAATTCTGAGAAATACGAGATTTACATAAGTCATAAATTTTAAATTAAGCCATTATTTATCAAATTTTATTGATATTAATAATCAGAAATACAAATTGTTCAAAAACTTTTTTCTTTAATTTTGAAGTGACGGAAATCCTGATTGTGAGGATAGTAGTGATGAGCCCAAGACTTGCGGTGAAATCGAATGCCCGAGCAATCATTTCAAGTGCAACAATTCTAAATGCATATTCAAATCTTGGATCTGTGACCAGACGGACGATTGCGGCGATAATTCAGATGAAGATCAAAGACACGCGTGCGGACCAACTCATTACGAATGCCCAAGTGGTCAATGGATGTGCCCTAATATTACTGGTAGATGTATTCCTACGAATAAAATATGTGACGGAAAACTCGACTGTCCTAATGGTGCAGATGAAGGGCCGGCTTGTGATTTAGAGACTTGTTCTAACAATCAATGCACACACAATTGTACGCAAACACCTTTTGGCCCGCTTTGCATTTGTCCTTTGGGAGAACGTTTGAATGACACTAAAACATGTGTTGATATCAATGAATGTGAAATTGTCGGCAGTTGTAGTCATATCTGTTTCAATGAAAAGAGTTCTTTCAGATGTCTGTGCGAAGAAGGATATCGATTGGAAAATAAGACTCATTGCAAAGCAATCAATAGGAGTATAGCTTATCTCGTTATATCGAATCGACGCTCTATTTTGGTCGCAAATATAACTAATGTATCTCTAGAACGAGTTCCTGTTCGTGTTGAAAATGTTGTGGCCACTGCTTCTGAAATGTTATCGGGAACTATATACTGGTCTGATATGCACGCGAAAAAAATATATAGAATGAAAAAAGGGTCGAGTGAACCGGAAATAGTCGTTGGAAGTGGTCTCGATTTAGTGGAAGGACTCGCAGTCGACTGGATCGCTAATAACCTCTATTGGGTGGACTCAAGACTCAAAACTATTGAAGTTTCAACAATTAATGGCAAAAACCATATCGTTTTATTGGCTCAAAACATAAGTCAGCCCAGAGGCATATGTTTAGACCCCAGAGAAGACGCTAGAATTATGTTTTGGACGGATTGGGGCGAAAATCCTCGAATCGAAAGAGTGGGAATGGATGGAAGTATGCGTAAAGTGATCGTTAACACCAAAATCTATTGGCCAAACGGATTAACTATTGATATTCCCACTCGAAGAATATATTTTGCTGACTCAAAGTTGGATTACATTGACTTTTGCAATTACGACGGCTCTGGACGTCAACAAGTATTAGCTCATAATCACTATCTCTTACATCCGCACTCATTAACTGTATTTGAAGATACACTTTATTGGACTGATCGTCAGCTAAATCGTGTACTTTCTTGTCATAAATTCAGAGGTATTAATCAGACGGTTGTATCACATCTAGTCAGTCAACCCCTTGGAATCCATATAAATCATCCATTACTACAGCCGCAATCATCCAATCCTTGTGCCAAAGCCCCCTGTACTCACTTATGTCTTCTCTCACCGAAACCCGAAGGTTTCTCTTGTAAATGTCCTCCTGGTTATGGTCAGGACAGGACTGCGTCTGGCGGTCGTTGTATTCCTGTCGAAACTCCTTATCTAATGGTCATGAAAGCCACACAAATCGTTGATTTGAGTTTAACTCCAAACGAAAAATCTGTCGGTTATTTCACTCCAGTTATCGGCGTTGAAAATGGATATGATTTTGATTATGATAAACAGGAAGGTTTCATATATTGGGTTCAACTACGCGAAGACGATAAAGAAAACGGAACATTATATAAAGTTAGCCTAAAAGGCGGAAATCAGACTAAATTCCTTCCCGACGGTATCGTTGGTGCGCCCTATTGTATAGCCTTTGATTGGATCGGTCGTAACCTTTATATTGGAAACAAGAAAGCATCAAATATTGCTGTAGTCAAAGCAGACGGAGAAAAATACTATCGAAGAACAGTTTTAAGTAATGACGGCTCTGAGAAAGGAGTCGCAAAACCAAAGTCTATAGTTTTGGATCCATTACAAGGGAAGCTCTATTGGCTCGACGAAGGAGGTGTTGGAGTACCACAAAAAGTATCACGCGCTAATATGGACGGATCGAATTCTTCTGTTTTAATAAGAGATTCCTTACATCACGTCGAAGCTCTCACTTTTGATTTGATGAACAAACGCTTGTATTTCAGTCAAAGCTATACCGGAGTTATCGAAAGTATAGATACAGAAGGAAAAGATAGAAAAACTATAGTGACGGCCGGTTCTGGAATAGCGAAACCACAGGGTTTGGCAGTTTATAATAATCGACTTTATTATCTCGACTCTGTATATGAAAAGATAGCTCGAGTCAACTTACCTGATGGCGGAAATAGTATTACAATTGAAGAAAATACACCTTCTCTTTCGAATATCAAGATATACAGTAAACGTCCGGGAGTTGAAAACCATCCGTGTCGTATCGGGAATGGCGGCTGTCAACAGCTCTGCATTCCCGCAGAAAACAATCAGAGAAAATGTTTGTGTAGTACAGGATTCAGAACAGATGGTGAAACCAATTGTCAGGCGTATAAGTCTTTTGCTGTTGTCTCGTCTCTCAATAAGATGCAAGGATTCAGTTTAGAAGATCACGCGGAAGCCATACAACCATTGGCTGGTTCTGGTCATAACATTCTTCATATTGACGTTAACGTTGTTAAGAGTCATATATATTGGGTTGAATACAATCCGGGAGAAAGAAATGGAATTTATCGCATAAAACCTGATGGGACTGAAAAACAACACATAATATCCGATGGAATCGGAAGCAATGGAATCAGAGGAATAGCTATAGATTGGATCGCAGGAAACATGTATTTCACAAATGTATTCCCTCACGAAACCTATATTGAAGTGAGTTTCTTGGATGGCACCCATCGTATGGTTCTCGTCAAGACTACAACAGACGCTCCGCGAGAAATAGCTGTCAATCCTATCAAAAGATTTCTCTATTGGATAGATTACGGACAGTTCCCTAAAATAGAAAAGGCTCTTCTGGATGGAAGCAATCGAACTCCTATTGTTGTGACCGGAATAAGCAATCCTCGAGACCTGACTATAGATATAGTAACACATGATGTTTATTGGGTTGACGCCAGAGAAGATGCCATTCAAAAGGTTTCATTTTCTGGTGGTCGGCGTCAATACGTTTTTAGGAATTTGCCGACACCTTATGGCGTCTCAATTCTCGGCTCTCAAGTTTATTGGGTCGATAGAAATTTAAGGACTATATTCAGAGGGAATAAATATGCGGAAAACACGACAATACCGCCCGAACCATTCAAATCGAATTTAGATACACTGAGAGATATAGTAATATTTGATGCCAAGAATCAGCCGCCCGGAGACTCTCCGTGTTCTCGACTAAGTGATCGTATGTGTGAACAACTTTGTTTTGCAATTCCTGCCGGATATGGCGATGAGTCATATAAGTGCGCCTGTGCTACAGGTGTTTTGGGACCTGAGAAGCATAAATGCAAAAATGTAGACGAATATCTTGTTTTCACCACTAGAAAAGAAATTCGAAGTGTAAATCTTGATCCTCAAGTCACAAGCGCTCCATTCCCTCCAAGAGTCAACTTGACTAATGTTGTTGGACTTGATTTCGATTATGCAAACAAAAGATTATTTTTCACTCAAATACGTCCCGATGGAAGCATTTCGTGGATGAATATTGACAAAAGAGATGATGTGAATGTTATATTATCTAAAGGTATAAATCCAGAAGGAATTGCATACGACTGGACCAATCAAAAGATCTATTGGACTGATTCGGCAAATCGTAGTATCTATTCGATGAATATGGACGGGACACAAATTGTTATGATAACAAGGGTTGAAAGACCGCGAGCTATTGTTGTTGATCCGTGTGAAGGATTTATGTACTTCACTGATTGGGGTAAAAATTTTTTAAAATCTGAACCAAAATAAGATTAAAAGTATTTTATTTTAAATTCAAATTTAAGGTCGATTCGGAAATACCGGTAGAATATATCGGTCAACAATGGCTGGCAATGAAAAGAAAGCTATAGTAGAAGACAATTTGACACAACCGAGTGGTCTGAGTATTGATTACGAAGAAAAGAAGTTGTATTGGACGGATGCGCTCAGGGAAAAAATTGAAAGATCAGACATGAATGGAACCAATAGAGAAGTTTTGGTGGCGGCCACTATTTACCCGTTCGCGGTTACAGTATTTGGTAATTATATTTATTGGACTGATTTACAACTTCGTGGTGTATATCGAGCTGAGAAACACACGGGCGCCGGAATGATAGAAATGGTCAAAAGATTAGAAGAATCTCCGCGTGATATTCATATCTATTCCACACACAGACAAATATGTAGTAAAAATCCATGTCAAATAAATAATGGCGGATGTGCTCATTCGTGCCATCAGGCGCCCAGTGGTATTGTCGAGTGTCGCTGTAATACTGGCTATAAATTGGCGAATGAAAACCGAATGTGTGTTCCCGAGAATGTCACCTGTGAAGAGACAAAGTATGCCTGCGGTAATTCTAAATGCATTCCTAGACTTTGGGCCTGCGATGGCGACGATGACTGCGGTGACAACTCCGATGAAGACAAGATATTTTGCTGTAAGTCATTCATTCTTCTAGACTTTCAATTTCCTAACATTAAAATTTTTTTTTTAAAGCTTTGCACACTTGTAGTCCTAATGAATTCAGATGTGGAAACGGCAGATGTGTTTTTAAGACATGGAAATGCGGTAATTATTTTAAAGTTCGAATTAATTTTTTATTCAAAAATTTCAAAACAAATATTTTGTTTCATAGATCACGAAAATGATTGCGGAGACAGTACTGATGAAGAAGGATGTCGTAAGTCTCATAAATCTTATTCAAACAAAATTGAAATTTAATTGAATCCCAATTCAATAGAATATCCCGCGTGTGCTGACGGAGAATTCACATGTGCTAATCATAAATGCATTCCTAAATCTCAAGTTTGCAATGGTGTCAATGATTGCAAGGATAACAAGACGTCTGATGAAAACCATTCCCTTTGTCCAAATAACAGAACCTGTCCGGGAAATCATCTTAAATGTGAAGGAACTAATATTTGTGTCGAACCCTATTGGCTCTGCGGTCAGTTTTAATGTTCAAATGCTTTAATGAGATTTATTTTTATAAAAATCTATCGTTTTTACAGACGGTGACAATGACTGCGGCGATAATTCTGATGAGAATTCTCTAATATGTTCTCAGCGAACATGTCCTCCTAATAGCTTCCGTTGTCCTAATCATCGTTGTATTCCTGCGACCTGGTATTGTGATGGAGATGATGATTGTGGCGGATCTAAAGCAGATGAACCCGAAGAATATTGTAAGAGTGAGAAACGGACCTGCTTTGGAGATCTTTTCACATGCGATAATGGAAATTGTATTCCTCGCATCTATATTTGCGACGGTGACAATGACTGTCTCGACAATTCTGATGAAGATGTAAGACACCAGTGCGACACTCGTCAGTGCGATCCCGATAGAGAGTTCACGTGTACAGCCAATAAGAATTGGGGTCGAGCACAATGTATCCCTAAAAGATGGGTTAGTTTTGTTTGTCTGTCTTATTGGTTGATTGATTGATTGCTTATAAATTTTTTCTGTTTCTCCTCCAAAAAGATCTGTGACGGCGATCCAGATTGTGTTGACGGCGCAGACGAGAACACAACTGTACATTCATGTCCTCCACCAGAGCCCTGTGAGGTCGACCAGTTTAGGTGCAATAATCACAGGTGTATTAATAAGGAATGGCTTTGTGGTAAGTTTTCTTTACATCTGTTTTGAAATTCTATCAAATGATTTATTTTTAATGCAAACCTATATAACAATTAATTATTTATATTTAAAAGATCACGACAACGATTGTGGCGATGGGTCTGACGAACATCGAAACTGCACTTTCCGCACCTGTTCTCCCGAAGAGTTTTCGTGTAGAAATACTAAATGCATTCGAAAAACATATTTGTGTGACGGCGAAGATGACTGCGGAGATGGAAGTGATGAAAATCAGCCTCAATGTAAAACCGAAGCTCCGACCTGTTCGGGCGGACAATTTAGATGCAAAAGTGGACAATGCATTACATATGAACGCGTGTGTAATAAACAAATCGATTGCGATGACGGCAGTGACGAACCGGCACATTGTAATGTTGATGAATGCGCTAAAACTGAAATAAATCAATGCGAACACAAGTGTATTAATACTCTGACGAGCTTTTATTGTGAATGTAATGAAGGCTATCGTTTGATGAAAGACGGAAAGGCGTGCGAAGACATCGATGAATGCAATTCTCTGAAAGGCAAATGCAGTCAATATTGTTTCAATACTCCGGGTTCTTATTATTGTAAATGCAATGAAACCTATTACGAGAGGGAACTCAATGGACACATTTGCAAACGAAGAGATAATATCAAGCCATGGATTATATTCAGCAACAGATATTACTTGAGGAATGTGAGCACTGATGGCACTCTTTATAATCTGATAAAAATGGATTTGAAAAATGTGGTCGCTCTTGATTTTGATTATCGCGAAGAAAGACTTTATTACGCAGACGTCGGCAATAAAACAATAAATCGTATTTTCGTCAATGGGACGGGAGAACAAAATGTCATTAGACATGAAGCTCATGGCTTAGAAGGAATAGCTATTGATTGGGTCGGAAGAAAAATCTATTGGATGGACAGAACCTCTAAACATATAGAAGTCGCTGAATTGAATGGCAATCATCGCAAGACTGTTCTCGGAAGAAGTATTTCAGACCCGCGCGCAATCGCAGTGCATCCCGGAATAGGTTTTCTGTTTTTCACTGATTGGGGCCATCATGCTTGCGTTGGCAAAGTTGGTATGGATGGCAAAAATTTCAGTCGAATAGTGACCTATGAGAATAAGTTGGTTTGGCCTAACGCGCTCACTATCGATTATTTCAGTAATAAAGTCTTTTGGGCGGACGCCCACTTGGATTATATCGAATACTCTGATTTTGATGGAAAGAATAGACATTCTGTATTAACTGGAAGTTCAGTTCCTCATGTCTTCGCTCTTTCTGTTTTTGACGACTTTTTGTATTGGACTGATTGGAACCTTAAAGGTTTGATGAAAGCAAACAAATTCACGGGAGAAAATCTTCAAGTCTTGAGAAATACATCGCATAGACCTTACGATATACACATTTATCACCCATTGAGACAATTGCCATACGATAACCCCTGTGGGGATAATAATGGCGGCTGTTCTCA
>JAQIWZ010000865.1:0-15164 GCA_034697245.1 Malaconothrus monodactylus | reverse complement strand
CTTTTCTCTTATATATATATATATATATATACTCTTTAGCCAATTCTCTTTGTAGGGCTGGCGAAAGAAAAAGTAAAGTAAAAAAAAATTAAAATGCTTTTCGCACTAGAAAAAAGGGTATCGATTTAATTTTGAGTATACAAAACAAGAGCTTAATTTTGAAATTATGCTCACATTAGATTAATAAGCTATTTGTGTAGTTATTGCATTTCGCATGTCTAATGTTAATTTACAACTTATTTTATGAATTCATATGATTCATGTGACTCTTTCGAGCCATTCGTTTGTTTTATTCATTTTTATTTACTTAAATACAATCATTGACTAATTTATAACTCAGTCCTTAATTTATTGGAAATGTTTAAAAAGAGAAATGCAATCTTTCGTTAGAGTTATTTCGGTCAGAGCTGACTGTTTTTCAGGAAATAAGACTCAATTGAGTGAAAATATGCTCATCTCTCTCGTAGTACTAGTGGTTGAGTCTTATTGTCTCATTTTGTTGATAGAGCCTCACAGAGCTGACAGTATTGTGTGTGACATTAGAGTATTACTCTCCCAACCACTCTAATCAGCGCTCAACAGAAAGTGACTACTAGTTTAACTCACCGTAAAAACAATACTGTAGTCGTTGATTAGTTTAATAGGGGATCACACTTTGTATGGCCATAAGGATAAGAGACAATGGGCTCTATTGTGTTTGTCATCAAAGACAATCAAAATGGTCTGATTGATCCCAAAACCATAGAAGTAGTAAATTTTCTACTTTACTATTATAAGAGTTTGTCTGAATATTTGTGTACTTCTTCTTAAGTCACTTATTTCAGCAAAAACTTCAACCCAACGCTATCTTTATAGCCGTTCACAGATCCCTGAAGGCGAGTATTATAGTCGTTGGCTTTGAACCAAATGAATATCTATCTTCACCAAAAGCAGTCAATGTCTTGCTTGACCCGTATGGCTGATCAACGATTACAAAAAATTGTCGCATTAAAAACAGTCGTTTCTCAAAGTTGTTCCTTCGAAAAAACTAGTGGTGCCTTTCAATTCTTTTTACTTAAGCCTTAATTTTTTTATACCTATTTAATTGAGTCTATTATGAGGAACTTTATTTTTGTAATAGCTTTATGGGCACTCCTTCTTTAAAAAAAAGTATTGCAAAAATTTGCAAAAATTGCTTTTTCAACTAAAAGATAAGTAGGTGTATGTTTGAGACATCCAGTTTTTTTGATAGAGATTCCGTTTCTGAGTGTAAGCTTTTTACGTTAACGAGAGGTGTGACCGCTATAAGAATAAGAGGAGGGCATTAGTTAAGAAAAAAAAATTTCTTAATATTATATACCAGTAATATTACATTAATTTTATAGAATGCATTAATAGTAGTTTTGAGTATCAAAAATATGATGCAGTATTTGATATAAGTACAGGTGATTCGCATCAGAGATGGGAGAAACCACTTATTTCTACCGTTCAACACAATAGACATCTTCGATGTTGAAACAAATGCTGCTTCAAAGTAGAGCTATTTTGTATTACACGCCTTAAAATGCCTCTAAATTAAGCGTAAACTAGCTTTCCATTGCGTGTTCCACAGCTTTTGTATTTTGTGATCCACTACTGTATGTTTGAGTCATAACGTTTATATTCTGTACTTTCTCTCCCATTTTATTTTTCATGCAACATATATAGTATGCAATCTTCCCATTTTTACCAAAATTCTTGGAGGTCTTCAAAATATATTAATCCTCAAAAATATTGATTTATGGCTTTCAACTCTACGGGAGAGCGAAAACATTGTTTCACAACTTATACCAAACTAAGTATTATCAAAACTCTAGATTTTCTATTTGTGTACGGATTGCTTTTTTGCGCTTTTTTTGGACTTTAATGCAATGTATATTTTTTTGGGTTCTTTAAATCTACTTAACCCATGTGTGCAAAAGATCCAATCAAATGTTTGAATGCACTTTTTTGCCACTCATGAATGTCAGTTTTTGGCTTCTGAATGCTTCT
Organism: Malaconothrus monodactylus; assembly: GCA_034697245.1. Lineage (NCBI taxonomy): Eukaryota > Metazoa > Arthropoda > Arachnida > Sarcoptiformes > Malaconothridae > Malaconothrus > Malaconothrus monodactylus. Next base: position 13,154 of record JAQIWZ010000865.1, on the reverse strand, counting down.
GAATTTCACTATTCTTCAAACTTTGCTCCAACTCTAATGCAAACATTGCGCTTTCTCGATAAATTTATATTTACAAGCATGAACTTCAACAAAAAAGTGTGTGTCACGCGTTTCAATATGTTTATATACCTAAACAGTAAACTCATCACCACTTATTTCAAATAAGATGCTAAATATGTTATAACTTTTCTTAAACAATAGATCCTTGTTTGACAAGCACTAATACATGGAAAATATTAGAGAAAAACAAAGATGATTTAACTTTAGCTTTAAGTTTGTTGTGAGCATTTTTGACCCGAAATTTACGAATGAGCTTTAATGATAAATTTTAATTTTGTATTATTTTTAAGTGGGTGTTGTATTTAATTAGCAATTGGGATGAAGATTATATGTTTTAAAAGTATCATTGTTTCAATGAAGTTAATGCTGTATTAAATGCTATATTATACAAACAAAATAACAATCATCATTCAATGTCTGACAAACGAATTATTTGACAAATAAGCTCTAATGTCAGCGCAAAATTCAATTTGAAAAGAATAGAAATGCAATTTCTAGTGGCGTAATTTCAGTTGTTTAAGAATTTTTAATGACCTCATATATTCACAATAGGAATGAATCATTATTAGTATCATTTTTTTTAACTTAACTCCTTTAAACACTATCAAGAATTCAGAAGAGTATAACTCGAGATTTATTTTCTACAGCCTAGGCTTGAGTTGCTTGAGAAATTTTTAAAGAAAAATTAATATTAGGTGTTTTAAGGTCATCATTGTTCATATCATTATTTTTTTTCTCAGCAGAAAAGTTATATCTTGTGTTCATTTCCTGTTACATAATCCTAAATAGTTATATATTTCTGTCAAAAGTTGAGATTTTAAGATGTCTGCATTGCATTCTATGATAAAAAGTAAAATTATTTATTTTTTAATTTATTAATTATGGCATAAAATATGCAAAAAGTGTCGTTAAATGTGTAATTTATAGCTCATTAAATTATCGAAGGAGTGGTTGAAAAATTTCTTTCTATTTTAAATAACACTATTTTTCTATAAATTTATGAAACTTGCTATACATATGACATTAATTGTTATAAATTAGATCTTGAAAATGAAATGTATGCATGAATTTTACTAACTTTTTCTTATTTAATTTAAATTTATTGCAATTATATCAGGAATAAGTAGCATAACTTTTAATTTAAAATTATTGATCGCTATGCTTTTATTTATTTAGAAAACACTTTCTTAAGAACATGTTTGGAATAATTAGAAACTCATCAAATTTTCAAATATAATTAATTCAACTGATTGTTTATAAAAATTTATATGTTCTTTATTTTGTGTGTAGATCTGAGCAAACAATAAGCTAATGACATAGAATGTAATGCAAATATATATTTGAAACGTAACTTGTAATTAAGTTTAATTGCGTATAATTACACAACTCATCTTATAATAAGTTAATAATAGTATGTCTGCCAAAGTTTACATAAAAGCTCTTGTTTTACTAGACTTTTCACTCATTCATAAAATTGACTATTTATTTATTTATTTACTTTAAATTCATTTTTAATTAACTTTATAATCGAGTTTTTAGTTAATAAAATGCTTGAACGAAAAAATTTTTAAATCAAATCAAATTAAACTATGATTTTAATTATTATAGAAAAAGCTCAATCGAAGCGTAAACTTTAAAAATAATAACATTTAATAGTCATTGATTGTGGATAAGATTGATTCAGTTTCCTTTTATCCCTTAATTAATCATTTTAAAGGGTTTAGAATTTCTGAGACGATTCAATTAATTAACATAAAGACATATAATTTCTATATATTTGAAATTTAGATTTCTTTTTATTTCTCTTAATAGAACATATTTCCAACAAAAATAATATACATGTATTTCATTTATATATAATTCAAAACAAATGCCGAATTTTGATTGCTTGTACCGAAGCTTTAAATTCTGAGTGTTCAAAATTTTAAGAGATCGCTGTTTGAAAATTGCCAAAATCTTATTGGTTGGGTCTTAAGTGTATGGATTAAAGTGTAATTAGAATGCTCATTAATAATTGAATGAAAATTAAAAACCCTGTTCAGTTATGATTGAATAGCAGAGAAATGTTAGCTATTAATGGTCTAATTCGCCACCTCTTGTACAGCGATTCCTAAAATCAAATATTAATTGTTGAATGTGTGCACAACAATCTATAGAGTAATGCACTAATAGTGTTCACTCAAAAAGTTGATTCTATTGCAATTTATGCATCATCAGAATTCATAACACTTTTCAATTTTAATCCCATTATAAGTCCTTTCGCGTGTGTTTTAATTAATTTCATAAACACACAACACATTTGCCGAATTTGTGGGATATATGTGGGGATCTTCTTATCTACAACTGCAAGCATGCATCAAACCAATCAACGTCATTATATAATAGAGAGAAAGTAGTGTTATAGCCATTTACTAATTTAATGCATACATTCACTTATTAGAAGTTTTATAAAAGATTAAACTATAATCAGTTTGAGGCGAATTCTTTCTTTCAACTCAAGTTTTAAGTTTTCTCAAAACACAAAATAAATTTGATTGAATGCTCCAAAATATTTGGTTAATTTTTGTGTAATTTTTCACTCAGATTATAGAAGAATTTCTGATAGGAATTGATATCAAAACCTGATGAAGCCTGACGTAGTCCTACAATGAATTTCACTTAATCTCAAAATATTTATTCTTTGACAAAATTTTTTCTTTTCAAATTAACGTCAATAAAATTTTATTTTGGCTGAAGAAATAATTAATAGAAAAATATTCACTTTGAAAAAGAGTGTTGAAATCTTAATACATTTACAGTAATAGTTGCAATATATTTTGTTGGCTTAAACTAAAACTTACGTTGTTAGAGGCACTCAGAGATAGTTTTGAGATTCCTTGAGTTTCTTTGCTTTAGCTTTAGTTGAAGAACTTGAGATATCTAGCGTCGCAATGTGGACCTGCAGTCCGATTGCCTACAAAGATTAAAAGACACACGCTGTGAATGGTAACTCCAAAAGTGGCCTTCTATGCAAACATGAATGAGAAATAGAAACCCCAATTGGAAAAGGTATACGTAAAGCTTATACCTCTTCAAAGTCAATGCTAAATAGTTTAAGACTCATGTGATTTTTGTTACTCAAGTTAGAAAAAAATAAAGAAAAATGGCTTAAGTATTAAACAAGGATATGCGATACTCTGCAAATTTATTTATACACATACTTGTATTCCAAACTTGTATTTAATCCCTGTATCGAATCTTCAAGAAAAAAGACAGTTTGGTGTCTCTCATCAATAGTTTTTTCTTTTTAGATGATATTATGTCAGTTATGATAGTATAATATAAAAATTGTTGGGCACATCGATTTGTGTTTGAGGGCGGCTTTGAATCACAACATTGGCATTTGTGGTGATATGGCATCAAAGCTCAGCAGGAATATGGCATACATGAGCCGTTTTCATGCAAGATATCTTATAAACTCATGTCTATAATCTTAACCTGACGGCCACTTCTCAATATAAGCCATCACAGACCACAGAAGGAGGTAAAAAGAGGCACATGTCTCACTGTGTTATGCTCTCTCTCCCAAAGTGAATGACGTTTCCTCACTGCAAGCATTTGCCCGCATCAAAAGTACACCACTGTTTAAGCGTTCAATGTTTCTCAATCTTTAGGCAAAACTGATTATAACCTGAAATCTTCTTCCCTTCTTATAAGAGCGGGACTTGAAATCGAAAATAAAAGAACATGAAATAAGTAACCGTATAATACCATTTATGTTTGGACTCAGTTAGACAGTTATAAACTCACTGCTCTTCTGACTGGCACCAAACAAAAGTAAGCCTAAATAGTCTTTCAAAAAAGACTTAACGAGATAATGAATGGTATAAAGAATAAGCAGAATTCACCTCAACTCAAGTGATATATACCTGTGCATAACTAAAAATATATAAGAAAAGTGTATATCTGTAAAAATTGGAGATCTTCGGTGCAAGTGTTGTATCGTATATGTAAAGCCTCAACAAAATAGTGTTCAAATTGTCGTGCATAAGGGAGGAGAAGAGACGTTTGAAATAAATGCTACATTATTATCTTAAATGCTCTTCTGCTGCAGAGTTAGCGCCCGTATAATTTCAACTTTTTTTAATATGCACTCAAACTACTCTCTCAACAGTACAATCATCTATTTTTTCTATTCGTTTTTTAGTTTATTCGCTTAGACGTGAAATGTCATGCTTTGCATTTTGCACTTAAAAAATATATCGCCCAAAACTCATATCAAATAACTTATAGCATTGATAGGGTAGACATTTGGAATGATAGCATACGTGAGGACCTAAATTGGATTCAATGATAGTATTTTCATAGCGTGTCTCATCATTTCAATACTGAGCCCATGCGGTGTTTGTGTTTTGCTGAAATCCCTTTGCGTATAGACAGGTAGTCGTCGGGAAAAATCACTCACAATATTAAGTTTAGCAAACAATGGAAAATTATTTGCAATTACCTGTTATATAAGGGAAATAATAGAAATGATAAATTAAATCAAAATAAGTGTATGATTAGACTATTAATACGATTGAAAAGATTTTCTTTTCATATTAAACGTATTTTCCTAATAGAATATAAGGTAATCACGAGTTATATAACTATACTTAGAAATAATACGCTTATAATGAAAGTAACTTTATATTTACATTGTATCGCATTACTCGTTATTGAATATAAGCACTCATTTTGCATAATTGAATGTTTATTAATGATAATTTGATATTAACTACACAATTATATAACAACTTATTGCCTAAAATTAACATTTTATCTGATTTAAAATAAAATTAAAATTACCCTAAAATTTAATTCAGTGAAAAAAAATCAAAATAAATAAACCTTAATTTAATTATTATGCAAAGTATTTAAAAAGGTATTTCTTGGATTCATATCATAGTAAGAGTACATAAAAATTTAGAATAAATTTCACTCAATTCATTAACAAAAATATGATAACACCAGAACGAGAAAAGGTGATTATGGATAACATTAAGAATTATCTGAATCTGTTATCTTGTTTACATGGTATTAGTGGAAAATCGAAGTTTAAGAAATATTCAAATTCTTGAATTAATCAAAAATAAAATTAGAAATAAGATTTGAATTCATAAATTTTGCTTTAATAAAGATTAATTATTGGTAAAGGTATTGAATTTATAATATAGTAATCATTTAAAAATAAAAAGGATGCGCTAATTTAAAATTAAATGTTCAAATAATTTCATATTCTGTAATTTTGAATTTTTTTTAGAGAATTACGTTATATTGCGTGGAATTCAAATGTATAATCAATAAAGTTTTATTGCTTTATAAAGAAATAATCCTATATTTGTTTAATACCATCCTTCAAAATAATATGAGCACTTTTTTGAGTTTTATTGACAGGTATTTTATTACTCTTCGAAAATGATTATATTTTTGTTTCTAATACTGTATTATTGTTACATAACTATTCAGTCTTCTTTTAGTTTAGGAAACAGGTTCGACTTCTAATATTATAGTAAAATTAAATAGATTTTAATAAACGAAGGCATGAAATTTCAATTAAACATTTTATATAAATATCATGAAATACCAATTAAATTATTTATAGAATAGAAACTAATTTTTCGGTAATTACATACATAAGTATTGCTATTAATTTGATAAGAATTAAAGGTAATGATTGAATTTAAACGTATAGGAAATATGCTAAATATGCTAAAAATTTGTAGAAATGTTTTCTCTGTTAATTGTAAAAAAGTGTGCGAATAGCCATTAAGTTTGAAATAAGTAATATTTGTGATGACATTTTAGCAGTAAAATGTAAAAATGCTGTCACAAATATGAGGTCATATTTGAAGCCTGACAGCCAACCAGAAAACTCATTCGCGCTCTATTCACTTTTGACGATATCTTTTTATTTTTGTGCTAAACTATTGCAAAATTGCATAACAACTATGCTATGCAATAACGCATAACAAAATCACGTCTTCAATTTTCTGTCTTTTATAACTATGCGTAGCCTTTACTGCCTTTACTTCTGAAAAATACTAATTCGAAATAAAAAATAAAATTACAACAAACAGATACCATAACTAAACTGAAACCTAAAATGTTGTGTATAGTCGCGAAACGCAAACACAATGAAAGCCCATAATAAAAAGAAATAGAAGTTTAAATGTCAAGACTCTGTGATTGCGGAAATGATACAAATTGATGAACAATTTTTATTATCAACATTATATGACTAAATAAAAAATAGCTCCAGCAATAACTCTACTTTTGCGAGTGTTTGATATCTCTTATTGCAGTCTTTTTCCATGACTTTAATGCTTCGATATATCGTATAGTGAATTGTTAGTAACTATTAGTTGGAAAAAGGCTTATCACTAATTTCAATGTGAGACGTGCTCATTAGATGCTATTTTGCTGTATATAATATAGTAAATATATGTGTCTATGCGAAGAGCAAAAGTAGTCCAACGCAGAGCAGAGAGAACAGAATTTGGCGAACAATAATAATTTGTGATATGTGTACCGAACACTTCATCATATAATAAGCTCTTCATTGCGTTTGCCTCTCACTCAACTAATCCCTGTTTCTCCCAAATACAAACAAAAGGCACAGCAATCATGCGATCAATAGAATTCATTATTGTCGAGGTTTGCTCTAAGATTTAGTCATTGCAATCACAGAATTTACATTAGTTTAAGGAAATAAAAATTGATAAAAATTGATAAAAAAAAATTTTTTAATTAAAATTAATTAAATTAAAAAAGTTTGAAGAGTTGCGTAAATTATTTTTCATTAAATTTCTTCAAAAATATTGACGATTTAATGATAAAAACTAAACCAAACGACTACTGATTGAGGCTCACGACTATCATTTGCTCGACCTTTAAAATTGAGCTGCAGTCCAATAAATAAGTTAAATAATATAAAAAAGAGACTTTTTGAGAAATAAATTCATTTATTTATCATTGATTTGTGGCGTTTTCCGTGCATTTTCCCGTCCTAGTTATGGCTTTGACTATTGCTAACTGTACTCCAATAGTGACGTTCAAAGTCTTGAATAACTTAAGCCAAGGTCAGTATTTATTAAATGTTCACCTGTTTTTTGCTTCTTAATCAAAATTAAAGAAAAAACTTGCTCTTAAGGCCAAAAGTAGAAATTCATAAGAGATAAACAAATTTGTTATTTTATATCTCCAGTTAAGCATTTGGCTCAACACAAACGTATTTATATATCTGTCTAAAACTTAAACATAACTTATATGAAACGATAATATGGGTTGCTTTTTATACACACTTCTGTATCACTAATACCAGTGAAATAATGGTGAAGAATACTTAATTAAGTGAAGATTTAAAAATATAGTTTAAATTGTTATCAGTTATGACTCTCTCGTAACTAAATCATTAATAAAGTTGTTCCATATTTTGTTGTTTAGACCATTTGCAAACTATTTAGTCGTGTTATACTTTATCGCCTAAAATATGCAAAAATGTTATTCAATGTAAGTGTTGTGTTTGTTTACACATAGAGCCTGTAGGGCTTTAAACTTTTGATGATGAAATGGTGGCGCATCTATTGCTGAAAACATTGCATGCATAATGCAAAAGCTAAAAGGCGAGTCTGGCGAATGCATTTTCGCTTGATTACGGTTTTTGCGTAACAGTCACTCACTTTTTCTCCCCTTCATTACCATTTTTACAACATTTTTACAAACATGAAAGACATTCAATAATGTCCTCAATGAAAAGTAGTCTTTGTTATACATTAAAGGAAATAATACTGTTTTTGTTTGTTTCAAATTTACTGACTTCTAGAAAAACATTTTCACAATTCAAATAGATTTTGAACAGCATATTTTAATTAATAATCAATTAATTGATTACTAGCGATGAACATCAAAGTGAGTATACGCTCATCACGATTCTCATCAGTTAAGGGCTTTCTGAAGAGATTGCGTTCAGAAAAAACTTCAAGAAAAATAGTTTTCTAAACGTATATATATATATATATATTTTATTTTTGTTACTCAATCAGCTGAAGCATTGATTTAATCAAATCTAAAAGATTTCTAGAAATTTTTTCGCTCAAAATCCATCGCAGGTTAGCCTCAAGCATATGATCATGACTTTTTCACTCCAACAAGTTTTTTCAAACAGTTTAACTCAAAAAAGTTTTTGTGCCCCAGCCTTGGAATGGGAGTGCTCTTCGATTGCTGCTTAGTTTGAGCAAAATAGGGGAATGAAAAATATATAAGTATATAATGTCTGCTCTAAGTTCTGGGACTTATACCGTGTAGGAATTTGCGCGAAGTCGATATCTCTACACTATATGTAGGATGAAAGATATGAAGAGCACTTTTTTGGCGAATGCGATGAGAAATCAGCATTAAAGTTGATACCAATGAAAATTGAACCTAACAGAAGATATAACAAGTAAAAAGGAAGCACTAAACCTGAACAAGTGGAAAGTTTGCTTTTAATTCATAAAAATTTCTTCAAATTACACCTGACTCTTATTTTAATTTATTTTATTATATTAAGTCTAGTATTGTACTAAATTTCGAGTCACTATTACTGTCAGAGATAACTGTTTATTGGCATTTCTTTATTTTATATCGTCTTTCGACACGAAATAAGGAAAATAAAAAAGAGGCGAATGTATTTTTGCATTTCTCTCACTTCTTTGATAGTAAAGGGAGTGTAAGTCATTTTAAAAAGAGTGCCTCTTTTCGTATCGCAGTTTTATTAGTAGAGTTGAGTTATTTAGTAAAAATTGAGGTGAACGGTCGGTCCCATCTCTTAAACTGTTACAAACACAACACGTGAATAATATTACATCATTTCAACCTAATTAAGAGTAAACTTTCAAAATAATATTCTTATGGTATAAAAGTTTAATAAGCGAAAGAATAGTTAGCGAAACACTGGTATCAATAATAGCTATTATAGAAGCATTTATACAGCAATAATAATAATAATAAGTGTATCTCATGCCAACACGTTGAGGGCTTTCTGCACGATATCTGCATTGAATGTCTATCACTTTAAAGTATTGTATGAGGTCTTCAATACATGAGACAAAAGCATGAAAAGAAGCCTAAACGTGGAAAAGTCATTTGTATGATTGATCAGACAAGTGCTACAACAGTGAAAGCATAGCCTAACCTGTAACTAATGCAACCAATGCTACACAAAGCCGCTAAACGAGTTACCAAACAGAGTAAGCATATGAGATGACTGGTCCTGACTCTGGTTCCAAAGCGTTCTCTTGGGTATGGTTTGTATGGTTTGCTGTATTAATTCTATTGCTCTTTCAAAATGTTTGAGACGTTCCATTGATTCTCTCTCATTCGTTTCTCCCTATCCTTTTCTCTTACACTCAACATATTTCTCTCTCGTCTCTCTTTCAGGTTCAAAACTTGACTTTAATATTTTTGCCTTTTTTCTATACTCAATATTGAAGCGCACTTTTCAGATGTTTAGTGTTCATGATGTTTATAGTGTTGGTCAAAGAGTGCTGCACGTCGTCACGTAGACTTACCTCACATTATAATTTTATTGCGAAATTCCTCAATAGAACCGTTGCTGACGTTAGTATTGTATGTATAAAAGAAAAATTAATAACATTACTCTCTTGCGTTTTTTCATGATTTGGGAGTAAATCCTTTCAAAGAAGAAATATTAATTGAATTTTCATTACATAGGAAGCAATGCTGGAAAAAAGAAGGTCTAAGGGCACAACTTTGAAACAAGTCTTATAAACGCTTAAGCATTTTGGGGTCGAATTAGAGGATGCATTGAATCAAGTGATACATAAACAACTAAAACCGTGGCTTTAGCTCTAATGCACTCTTTTATGAATGAAATGATGTCGGGCTCATTCTTTGTATGGAGGAGGAAGGGGTCACATTGTGGGCCAAAACGAATTTCCTGCCTCGATTGCTAGCCCTTCCTTAAAAACGTGAGTTTGGACTCGTTTCGCATTTTAAGACCTTTCTTATGCTAGATTTGAAATTCAGCTAATATTCGTTGGCATCAAAAACAGTTCGAAGTTCACCTTAAAAGGATGAAAACCACTTTACAACTTATTGTAAACCTTCTTAACTTTGGAAAAAATAAATAAATAAATTATTAACTTATTCTTTATAGACTAAATTCATTTTATAGCACAACATAAGCTTATAATTGAAAACATTAGTAATAAGTGTTACATAAGATCTCATAAAATCTATCAAATTTTATTTACGCCATTGATATGAATCAGCTTTTCTACTAATGGTTTCGTATGACTTTTTGATTGATATTAATAATCAAAACTTAATTTATAGCGCCATAACTACATATTCTCCCCCGCTCTTAAAGCTAGAAATACAATGAATATTACAGTTTTGCGTGCATTAGACCCTTATATATAACGAAAAAAACTCTCATCTTCTCATTATTATATGACACAATCCTCTAATACATAAAGTATATTAGAATAGCAATAGTTATTCTTTTTGTTTCTGTTATTCTTCGAGTTGATATCGCTTCACATTTTTGCATTATAACTATTATCAGTCATTGCATAACACGCCTTACATTCCGAGTCCAACCTTTTTATTACATCGCGCGAGACGACTAAGTGATTATTCTATCGCAATAATCATTAAAACATAATATTATTTCTGTGTCAAGAAATAGCGAAATGATATTCAATTGATGTTCACATCCAAGTGTTTTATCGGTTGAGGCAATGCTAAAAATAAATTTATTTGATATTCATCTCATTCAAGACAAACTTTAAAGAATACCTTTTAAATCATTTTGTTTTATAAATGATAAAAAAGAGAAATAATAAAACAGACATAAAAAATTAATTATAAGCGAATAACTTCCTGTTTGAATTGAAATAGTTTTATTTGTTGAGTATATGTTGAGTTTTTGAAAAGATGATCACTTGTAGCAATACTCCTAATTACGAAAAAGTCAATAATTATAAGATTACGCTTCCGTATATTATCTAAACTTATATTTGATGCAATCGAAACACATTTCTATGTAGTCCAGTATTCACTAAAGGAATATTTAGTACTATTATTATTAACTAATGACTTCTCATCCCATCCTTACTATAGGTAATTATTAAAGTACTCATTAATTTATATTATATATAAGTTGAAACATTTTGGGAAATCTATTTTATAATTTTTTCTCTCCGTTCTAATTCTGGTCTCTCTTTTTTCCCTCTCTGTTAATGAAATTACAGTACCTGTAATACTGAGAAGCAATACTGTAAAGAAACTAAGAGTCTATGAAAATATATAATTTACAACAGACTCGATGACTGTTTTTAAAATGTCGTTTATTGCTGGCCATAATCACTACAATTCAAGATTCAATATAATGTAGTGTAAAAGAAGAAAGACTGAGGAAATGTCAATTGAAAATTACTGCATTCAAACAAATTTACCTCAACTGCAGATGTAAGTGAACCTAAAAAACAAAATATTGTTTTGTCTAATGTCAGCCCCAACTAAATATCAATTGCAGTGTTTCAACTCCTAAAACAAATGTTGGCTCACGAAGTATTGTTTCCGTTCGTTACGATAACTTATACTCTATTATATTCTCGAATAAATTGCATTCATTTATATTTTGCTGCCTATCACTTACATCAATATAAAGGTGCCGTTTCGTAGATCATAATGATGTCATCTCTCTCTCTTTCTCTCTCTCTCTCGCATTTTATTACCAGATTTTGGGTTATATGAAAACTTTAATATAAGCTATCAATTGCATTATATGACTATTTTTAATATCTAGATTTGATGGTCGGCACGAAACTCATAAAAACAGTCATTGTTTACTTTTTTATATTTATTAACTTTTACTAATTACTGAGAGTGGACGACAGTAATATGCCATTAAAATAGTATTATCTATTAAAATTGTCACTCGAACTCATTGCACATTTTTCTCTACGATAAATGATAGAAAATATCACACAGAAAACGTGATGACTTATCCCACATATTGCTGCTAAAAATGCAGGTATAGAATGATATCTAGTTTTTTACTTTTTTTGATAACAGCTATTACGATAAAATAAAAAGTCATTTAATTCAATGTATTTGAGTTTCAATTTTTAGGCTTTAATTTAAAATTTATTTAAAAGTAAAAAATTAAATTTGAAGTTTGGGCAACATTTAAGATTACTGTTTTACTCAGAAAGTTGAACGTGAGATGACATTAATAGAGTGCAGTATCGCAATTGATACACACAGTCATATATATTGGTTGCAACCATTGCTTAGTCGAGATAAGCCCAAAGAGCTAAAGTTGTTCAGTTTGGACGTATGCACACACACATAGACACACACTCACACACACACACACTCACACACACACCAACATCTTTTGCTTCCATTGTGAGTCTCAATGTTGTTCATTTGATTTGTTCGTGATGTGAAATCATCATGAACTATATGACTTGGACCCTAAAAGGAATTAGAATGAAGCGTATAAATACGTGATAGGATTACAAATACGACCGCCGACATACGCTCCACGAGTCTCTCTTCATATTCACTGGTACTGTACTGTACTTTAGTTGTATAGCTATTGCTATATTGAGATTCTTTTTCTTAAATGCGTTTACTTCGACCCAAAGGAATAATTCTAAATGATCGGGATTTGCCAGTGCTATCCATACGTGCTTTAGATCCATTCATATATGCTTATTCTCATTATTTATTGTTATCTTTTTTGCAGTAAGAAATAAAAGATTATAATAAATTAAACTAAGTTTTATGCAATGAAACGGCACTCGAGGAAAATTGGCATTAGTTTAGAAACAACTTCATGAACTTCATTGTGTCAGGCAATAAGCAATACAATCGGTAATATATACTTCCAGGTAAGCTTTCAGACATAGACTGTTGATGAAAATGGCATCTCGTGCGAAAATGATGGCATAAGTATTGGTAAAGTTTATGATCATTACTTATGGGGCTAACAGTTTATTATATTATATATGTTAAACTTATATACATAAATGCATACATATATGAGAGCATATACTATA
>JAQIWZ010000864.1:0-15166 GCA_034697245.1 Malaconothrus monodactylus | reverse complement strand
ACTCTTCAAAAAGTTTTAATAGCGATTGTTTTAGAGAATATTTAAATAAATACATAAATTGTTAACTTGTTTAATACAAATAAATAAAAATGAGTTAAAATTTTATTAAGTTTTTAATTATCAATAACTTAATTCTCAATAATAAAACTTATTTTAAAAGACTTTTAATTAAAAGTTAATTAAAAATAGTTTCAAACTTTCAATGCATTAGTAAATATTTAGAAATAAATGTTCGGTCCCTTCAAAAACATGTGCACTTTATTTATTATTTTTGAGTTTTAAAAAACTTTTCAAAACAACTGATTTTTGAATTCAAATCGAATGAAAATTCGATTAATTAATAATATTTTGAGTTTTAGAAATAATCAAATTTTTCACTTCAAACATATCAGAAATATTTCAATGAATGAAATGTCAAACGATCTCAATATCGATACGGATGTCGTAAACAATAATCCAAATGAAGACAATTTGGATAAAGAATATTCTGTTATAAAAGAAGGAAAAGCAGATATAATTCAACCCTTATTTGTATTTTATAATAGAGTTCAAGAATTTAATCGGGATTTGAGGTCAATATTTATATTTATCTCTAATTTGTCAAAAAGAAAACTCTTAAAAGTTTTGATTGTTTTGTAATTAAATTATGATTTAATGTCTTTTCAAATATTAGTGTTCTCGCGATCAATACATTTCTGAAGAACGAATTGTGGAAACAAAATGTCAAAGAATACAAAGCAATCAAAGATAGAGTGAGTACTTTTTGAAAATACTTATTGTTTATAAATTAACACCACTTTTAATATTGAAATAATAGATAACAATATTAGACGCTCTGTCGGCCACTGGCTTGCGATCAATTCGTTATGCCTTAGAATGTAATGATTGTGTTCTTCCCATCAAAATAGTCGCTAACGATGTCTCCAAAAAAGCAATCGAAACAATTAAGAAAAATATTGATAGAAATAAAGTTAAAGAATTGGTTGATTGCAATGAAGACGACGCCGCGTATGAAACCTGTTGTAAATGACGACAATTTTGATCAAACTTTTATCACTTAACAGAATGTTTATGTATCGCAATCGTAATTGGAATAAAAGATTTTCAATCGTTGATTTGGATCCATACGGAAGTCCCGCACCCTTTTTAGACGCTGCGGTTCAATGCGTTGCAGACGGAGGTCTCCTTTTGATAACGTGTACAGATATGGCAGTACTTTGTGGTAATCACAGCGAAACATGTCACGCAAAATATGGCTCCATTTCACTCAAATCTAAATTCTGTCATGAAATGGTTTGTCTATATTTAAAACTTTTTCTTCGCTCTCATTCGCCAAACATTATGTTGTTTCCACTTTTTCGTCAATTTAGTTAAAGTTTGATTGTAATAATAATTCAACAATTGAATGACTAGTAGATCAAAATAATCATTATTTATATATTATATCTCAATCAAAAATTTAATTAAAAAACATTTCGGTCTTATAACTAAAAATGCAGGTTTTTCTTTGGTATAAAAAACAAAGTTTAAGTTTGATTCCAATTAATAATTATTTATTGCTTTTTAAAATGAATATTGATATGAAATACTTCGCGGGACAACAAAAATTAACCTAAAACTAAATCTTATGATTTATAACTAATATTCTATTTATATTTTGAAGGCATTGCGAATAATACTTCGAAGTGTTGAGTCTCACGCTAATAGATATGGCAGATATATTGTTCCTTTAGTCTCTTTAAGTGTTGATTTTTACGTTAGAATCGCATTACAAATATATACTTCTCCTTATGAAGTAAAACGGAGTGCCAGGTATTCATTACATTGAATTGATTAAGAAAATTTTAATTTTAATTCATTAATTATATCTGAATTTAAGCAAATTAGCCTATGTTTATCAATGCATTGGATGCGAATCGTTTCAATTACAAAGACTTACTGTTCAAAAGTAATAATAATTAAATATTCAATTATTTTCAACATTTAAATCTCTTAATTTCTAATTTTGAAGGAATTCTCCCGAAGATAAGTATAATTTTGCGCCCACCGGACCAGTAGTTGGAAAAACATGCGATCACTGCGGACGACAATATCAAATGGGAGGTCCGATATGGGCCGATCCCATACACTCTCTTGATTTTATCGACAAAATGCAAAAACAATTGTCTAATTTCAACGAAGATAGTGAAAAAGATTTTGCGACACATAAACGACTTCACGGAATACTTCAAGTATTAAGTGAAGAACTGGTCGATTCTCCGCTTTACTATAGTCTCGATAGACTTTGTCGTGTAGTTCGTTGTGCTATGCCTTCCATGAAATTATTTCGTTCTGCTTTATTGAATGCTGGTTTTGAGGTCTCGTATTCTCACGCGAGCAAAACGTCTATTAAGACAAATGCTCCTAATGTTTTTATTTGGGATATTATGAGAGAGATACAAAAAAATTATCCCAAAATAAGTTTGGATGAAAAAAGTCCAGGATTTGCAATTGCTAGCAAAAGTTCGAGTAATCAAATATCGTTTGATATTCACGAAAAGGCAGAGCCATTATCTAAAGAAATGCAATTATTGCGATATCAGGTTAACCCTGACTCTAATTGGGGGCCAAAATCTCGTCCATCAAAAATTGAAGACAAAAGAGCACTAAATCAGGGAAAAAGAAGTCGTACTAATGATTCGCAATCCTCTGAAAGTTTGAGTAAAAAAATTTCTAACAAATAAAATAATTTATATTTGTTTGAATTCGATGTTAATATTATTTTTAAAGCATTTTGAATTGCATTATATTTAGTTATAATTGGAATTAATAACTAATAAAGTATTTAATAATAACATATAAAATATTTTAACATTAATATAAATTATTTACAACATAATTATACACCAAATAATTTCAAATAATTAACATATGATTAACACATTTATAATGTGTAGCTCTAAAAGCGAACGGCAATCAATTAATTTCAGTTAATTTAAGTTAATTTCAGTTAATTTTAATTATTTTTAAAACATTTCATTAAAGTTTTTTTTAATGATCTTTTTTTTATTTAAACGCTTTACTATCAAACGAAATATGATTTATATGTATGACTGATTAGATGACAATATTTCAAGTATGAAAGTTAAGCGATTATTCAAATATAGATCAAATTTAAAATTAATTTCAATTCACATTTTTGAAGAATGATTTGACTAAACTTATAAACAATTTTTGGATCATTAAAGTATCAAATTCTAATAATCAGAACATAACTATAGACGAAACAAACAAGTAATCGATTTCTGATGCATTTCTCTTAAACTTCATTCAATATCTTTGAGGAAAATTTAATTTATTAGATTCTAATTATTCTAAACACTTAATAATTCCAATGAATTTTGAATATGTATTTTATGACTAATCGCTCGACTAATGAATAGATACTGTGATAATAGATAAGACCTATACTTTGAGATACTATAAGAATCGACAATTAATTAAAAACTTTGATTTTAAGCGCATAATTAAAATGTAAAAATTAATTTTTCCGTTGAAAAATACGTAATAAAAGAGATTAATTTCAATGCTTGAAAACATGATTACTTTCATTTGATATGAATATCGAATTGTGAAATTTGAAGTTCAAGTCTTAACAATTAACCTGAAGTGCCATTCATCGAACATGTATTAGAGCTACACATACGCTAATTAAATGTTAAATTAAACGATAAATGCTTTGGTAACTCAATGAATAGAAAGGTTTGATTCAGCAGTTGGCCAAATGTTGAGAACTAGACTTATGTGTCGCACACATCGGTATAACTCTTGACAATATGGATGCTATCAATTGTAGAAAACGTTTAGACCATTTGCATGGACTGATTCGGGTCAATGTCTCATAAAATGGAGATAAATAATCTGTAAATATATCAGTCAAGGAATAATAAATATAATAAAATTATTTCATCAATAGATTTAATGGTAAGAAAAGGATATAATAATGTGACTTGCGGTCGACCGCCGTTTATATAAAGAACATAAGAAAAGCCATCTTTGGCTTTGCTATCAATCGAGTAATAAAGAGGTAAATAAAGATGTTTTTTGAATTGGCGATTTTCGTAGAACCGAATCGCGACTGTATTTGTGGTCAATACGTGTAAATATCTTTAAAATAGACAAAAAAATCTATTATAATCTTCATCACAATCACTAAAGACACTTAAATGGTATGCATTGAGTCTTAAATACTTACAAAGCCTTACAATCGTTTGTCGACGGATTTCGTATTAAATGAGTTATTAAGTTATTGAGTAAAAGAGTTGCGATTCCATTACGTCTGAACTGATCCACAACTCCGAGGGTTAAGATATAAACAACACGAGAAGTTTTAGGGAAATGTGATGAAAGTAAGCCCTGGTCTTCACGATTACATTTGATTTGAGGCTTTATTTCGGCCACAATTAGACCAACAATTTGTAAGTGAAAAACAGCGGCCAATGCGAAGAACTTCGGGTTTGAAGTGATGTCTTCGTACCAGCTGTCAGGATATCTATCAATGGATTAATTAATTAATAATTAATTGATTAAATTGAATATAAAGACTGACTCAATGGGAAACCAATCACTACATAATTGTTTGACTTTCGGCACATCCGATGGACACAAAAATCTTAATTGAATGCTATTTTGACAACCATTAGATCCAATCGAAATGCTATTCATTCAGATTTCAATTTTACTTAAATCAATATTAAATAAATCTTTAATTCATTATTTGTTTATTAAATTATTTGATATAATTTTGAATATTTGATTAATATATTGTTTAAATAAATTGAAAGTCAATATCAATAAAATAATAATAGATTTGTTTATATAAATAATTGTTGAGGGATTTCATTAATATTTACACTAATCTATGTTTATATCAATTCTTTATCTATTGTTTTGTCATTTTCTATATTTATTCATTTTTGATCAATTTTTTGTGAATGTGATAATAGTTTAGTCATAAGTAAATTAATTAAACTATATTTAAAATTGAGATAAATATTAAGTGAATGACAAATGATTGGTCCCCAAAATGACAGTTAAACAGCTGTTTAACGTATAGCAACTGTTGTTTTTGTGTTTAACTTTATTTTTCTAAACGTTAAAAAACTAAATCTTATTATTAATTGTTGTTCAAGTTTTAAATAAATTGTTTTGTTTTTAAACAACTTTTGTTATATTTTGAGTTAATTTTGAAGTTATAAATTAGAAAAATAACAATTAATTGATATAAAGATTGCGAAAAATGTAAATTTAGTTAAGAAAGGAATGAAATGCAAAAACCGCTAATATTTGTGTATAAGTTATTGAATGACTTAAAAGTTATGTTGAGTTTTGTTCCTCCCCTCATATCAACACAAATATAACTTATCTCTTGATTTAATTATTTATTTATCAAAAATCGTTAAACAGTTAAATATTTTTGTTCCGATTATTTTCTATTATCTCAAAACTGAATTCAAAATTAAATTTTAAAAATTGTTTAAGTCTATAATAATGCGAACAATTGGTTTGACTTTAATTTAGCTACAAATAAATAATTTAAAAATTAAATATTTAATAATTAACTAAAGTATGGAACAAAATGTGGGTTAAGTTCGAAGAAGTCCTCATCGCAAACGCTTTTTGGTTAGATTTTTATTTCGATTAATTATTAAAATTAAATCAATTATTAAATTAAATTAAATTAAATTTAAAAAATAGGGTAACAGAAAGAGCGAACCCATACTTTGTATTACAAAGACGTAAAGGACACGGAACTAAAGGAATTTCATCGATTCTGGTTGGAACTATTGACTCGGTCTTCGATACAAAGGCTAGAATTTTATTTCTATTTTAATAATTTATTGCAATCCATTTCTTATCAAACCTTTATTTAGTAATTAATTAAAGCCAAACAATTGCTATTAATTGAAACTAAATTTCATATAAGAATCAATTATTTTTGTGCTGTCAATGAATTCTCAATCTATGATTTGCTCATTTCATTCAAGTCTTAATGTTTTTAATAAAACAATTTCAATAAAATTATTTAAATGTCTTACAGCCGCCACCGTTTCGTATTTTGCATCAAACAAATAATTCGGAAGTTAGTTATTGTGAGTAATTTTAATTAAAATCGAAATTTTTATTTGAATTAAACATTTATTCGTTTGTGATTGAAAGCTGTTTCATGTGCTTTAAAACGCGACGAAATCCTACGTGACTGGGAATGGCTGGAAAACAATGTAATGCCGACATTAGTTTCATTTGATAATGAAGACGATGTGACGGATTTCGTTCGCTGCAAAATAGAGAGCTTATTAGCACAAACGGTTACAGAACATTATACGATTGATGCCATCGATTCTAATGATAGCAGAAATTTTCGCGCGGCTTCGCATAAATTTGCGAAACTGTTTATTATGCCTGAAGAAGAGAAACTCGTTAACTGTGAGTCGTTTACTACTCATAACGAATTAATTTTTATTCAAATAGTTTAATTAAATTGAACTTCATATTTAAGATTATTCGTGTAGCCTTTGGAAGGGTCGGCTTCCAAGACAGGGATGGCTTTATTTAAGTGTTAATCATTTGTGTTTTTATTCTTATCTTTTTGGCAAAGAAATTAAATTAATAATAAAATGGATCGATATTAAGGTATTCTTTCGTTCCATTTATTGATATTATATAATATCTCACTTTAACTGATTTTAATCCATATTTGAATAGCATTTAGAACGTGACAGTAAAGTCTTGTTTCCTGAAAGTATAAAAATATCGACTCGTGATAAAAGTTACATTTTTTCAATGTTTTTGAAAACTTCGGAAACTTTCAATTTGATGGAACAGTTGGCGAACATAACGATGAAACAAATGATTTCAGATGACGGCCAAAAGCAATTTATTGCTGATGACAATTTGAGATCAAAAAAATCAAAGAATGTCCCAAAAAAAGCTTCTTTTCTAAAACGAGATTTAGACGCGAGGGCTATGAGTGAATCTTATAGAATAACTTTCAGACTTCCATCAAATGAAAAATTGGACGGAACGCTGCCCTGCACTCTGTGGACTCCTTATAATAAACAGCATGTTTGGGGCAAAATGTATTTGTCCAACAATTATATTTGCTTTGAGAGTAGAGTAAGTCATCCATTTTTGTGCCAATAGTTTAGTGAAATTTAAGATAGAAATGATTTAAGTTTTCTAATTGAAAGCTTTAAAAATATCCATTTTTCTTAATTAATTAAAAAAAGGTTCAGTTCTTGGTTTCTCTAATCATTCCATTGCGAGAAATAACCTCAACAGAAAAGTTGGACAACAGTCACGGATATATTTGGAATAATGCAGTTCTGATGTCTACTTTCAAAACAAATTTTATTTTTGCTCATATCGAAGACAGAAACTTTCTGGTAATCAAATTAACTGAATTGCTCTCAAGACAGACAGAAGACAGACGGTATATATCGCTTTCGATTTGTTATTTTCAATGAAACATTTCGACATCAAATCAATTTTTCTATCATTTAAATTGCAGCTCAAGTATTGATTCGATAGGCAGACGTATTTCAGTGATAGAACGCCAAACTTCATGGGTTCCAGAGCCAGCTCTGAGCACAAAATTTCCATTTCCTGAAACTCCAGAGTCAATAGCTAAAGAATCAGTCAAAATGAATCTTTGGGAATTACATTTCATTGAATACGGCAGAGGAATATCATGTTATCGAACCTCGAAAGCTAGAGATCTTATACTTAAAGGAATTCCAGACAATCTTCGCGGAGAACTCTGGATGTTATACTCCGGAGCTGTCAATGAATTGTCTACACATCGGGGCTATTATGAACTAATTGTTCAGCAGAGTTTAGGCATACACAGTGTGGCAACTGATGAGATAGAGCGTGATTTGCATCGATCACTTCCAGAACATCCAGCATTCCAGTCACCGCTTGGAATCAATGCTTTGCGTCGTGTTCTCAACGCTTATGCTTTCCGTAATCCGAGTATAGGTTACTGTCAGGCTATGAATATTGTGGCCTCAGTTCTACTTCTTTATGCATCAGAAGAAGAAGCCTTTTGGCTATTAGTAGCTCTTTGTGAACGTTTATTGCCTGACTATTATAACACTAAAGTGATCGGAGCTCTTGTAGATCAAGGAGTTCTCGAGGAATTAGTTAAAGAACAATTGCCTGAATTATACAATAAATTGATACCATTCGGAATTCTGTCAATGATATCGCTTTCTTGGTTTCTGACTATATTCTTAAGTGTTATGCCCTTCGAGTCTGCGATAAATATTGCCGATTGTTTTTTCTTTGACGGCGCAAAAGTTGTGTTTCAGGTGGCGCTCACTATTTTAAATTCAAATCAAGAATCATTAATGGAATGCAAAGATGATGGCGAAGCCATGACTGTCTTGAGTGGATATCTTGAAAATGTTTGCAATCGTGACGCGAAAATACCTCATATCGTGCATTCAGTGGCTTACGGGTCAGCGAGTAAGAGAGCGAGTCAGTCAAGCACTGAAATCAATGATTTAATTTACGAATCTTATGCTAAATTTGGATTCATTACCGCTAATCAAATCGAAAGATTAAGAGTTAAACATAGGATTAGTGTTGTGCAGAACTTAGAGGACAATACTATGAAAAATGTGATTCGAAGTCTTCAGGGCTTTCCTCTCATATCACAATATCTGACTTACGATGAAATTCGTGACATTTATGTCGTGTTCAAAGAAGAACAACTTCGACAACAATATTGGGGTAGAAGTAATGGAACACAAGAAAAGTTTGATCCCTCGCATCCTTTCTATGAAATTTTTAAACTAGATATCGAACAGTTTCGCTGGTATTTCACTCAATCTTCGCCCTGGGCTTCAGGAGAAAATGGAGAATCTCTTGTACTTCGAATATTCAAACTTCTAGACGAAAACGAAGACAATTTAATTAATTTTCTTGAATTCCTCATAGCTATGGTTCTTATATTACGCGCTGACGTCGAAAGCAGATTAAAATTTCTTTTTTCTATTCATTTAATAAACATTCCAGAACTGACGCCTTCGCCTTCTATTTCTGATTATGACTGTGATTCACAAGAGGCTGAATTGGCTGCAGAAGCGACCGAATACTTCGCGGGCGCCACCACTGATCAAAATGAAGAATCGATGCCTTCATTCACATTAACTCAATTCTTGTCGTCACTAACTATTAAGAATAATAATAAAAATAGTGGTCATTCTTTGAGTAATCAAATGACTGGAGCTATCACTACATCAGTTACAAGTTCTTCGAGCAATAGTTCAAACGATCGAAAGCAAAGTCTGCCAAGAATGAGTCAAAGGCAGTTCATTCACTTATGGAAAACATTATATGACATCTTTTCGGGTCAACCAAATGAGCAGCAAATCTATCACAGCATTGCTTCTGTCGGAACAGTTCTATTAAAACTCGGAGAGCTCTCCAGTTCTCAGACAGAAATGCCTTCTCTTGAAGGAAACGGTGACGAAAGTCAAGAAAGTTCGTCAAACACTGATTCAATAATAACTGAATCATCAGAATGTGATAAAAGCGATTCAAGTGATAAGAATCAAAGAGAAAGTTATGTAAATTGTGAGCAGAACTGGTTTATAACTTTCGAACAATTTCATGCGGCTCTACATATGGAACAACCTTTGATTGATTTGTTTGAGAAAAAGTATGACTGGTATACAGTTTTGGCTAAACTCAAGAATTGGAGATTTGAAAAATCGATCAGTTTTACGGCTTCCAATCAATCGAATATTATAACTGTTTAATTATTATTGAAATCATATTTTTATATATATATTCCTGTTATTTATAGAATTAATTCAAGAATTGAAATCTCATTCAAATTTCAATATCAAAAAAGCTCTAGTTTTCCAATAATTGCTCGATTTTTTACCTAAAATTTATCAAATCTAAAACTTTTAACGACACAAATTATATAATTTTACAAATGAAGCGATCGATACAATCATGAATTAGTGCTAAATTGCCTAAAACTAAAGTTTTAATGTTTGAAATTTTAAAATTCTTTTTCGAAATCATTGTCGAATTATTCATTAAAGTTACACTATTTATATACATTAGTATCTATGAAGTTGTTTATAGTTAAAAGAAGTGATTATTTTTTAAAATATCAATTTTATTATTTGTTTATTTTAATAGTCTTCCAATTTTATCCATCAATTTCAAGAAGGATGTGTTGCGAAAAATATATTTAGTGTTATTAAGCGGATGTAAGAATAGTCCTCGAGTTTAATAATAAACAATACTTGTAATCAAAGATCTCTTTGATTGTAATCACTTTTACAATAATTTATTTTCAATCATTTGAACCAATTTTTTTTCTTCAATTAGTGATTATTTTAAATAATTTTTTCTGCGTATCACTAATTTCTAAAATTTAATATTTAATATTCAAATGCTTTACCACTACATTAGTTTTCTATCTTTAATGAACCACAGATTGAGAAAAAGTTTTTAAATTTAATCATATATGGAATGAAGCCAAGAATTTGTTTTAAAATATCAATTTGAGCTTAAAGTTTCAGCTAATGTTCACTCATTATTCAGTTATACATACGTTTAATAAATGACTTATTATCAAAAAAATTTTTTTTGTGTTATACGAAAATGAATGAAAAGCAACAATTGATTCAAAAATTGAGCTCATTCTCTACATGAATCATTAGAAACTTTAATATATGATAGCAGTATGACGAGCACGACTACGACCTTGTATGCCATTTCATATCAATTGTATTAAGAAATTAATAGATTGTTTATTTTTTTATGATATCTATATTGATATTTTCATAAATCATTGAATTCATTATTTTTATTGCTCGTTCTTAATAAGTGATGGAAAACTAAAATTTAAATTTTTTCTAATGTTTGTGATTTATATTTCGCTTATTCATCAATAATAATGGTATTTTATATGAATTGAAACTTTTCATAACGCGATTCAATATAAAAAACTTAAATCTAATAATGATTCTCGTTATTTTTAAATTTAATTAAAGGAATCGTCAAAAGCCAACAAAAGTAGTGAAGACTTGTATTCATTAGACAACAGTTATTCCGAAAATTATGGAACAACGAGCGCCAGAACTTCAATCTCTAGCTACGACATAACACCTTCAGAAACTCCTCCGCGAGAGTTTTCTCCAAGACTTCAAAGAAAAACATCGAATAAGACGCAAGTCTTACAGTTGAGCGAAGACTCGTCGACCTGGAAAGTGATCCCGAAAAAAAACAAACGAACAAATCGTAAACAACAGATTCAGAACTCAACTGCTAAATTGCACGCATATCTCATGAAAGGAAATGCACCAGAATTTAGGTTTCGTATAATTGTGGCCCTTTTGTTGGTTGCTATCATTATATTGATATTGAGCACAAGATATTTTTATAATCGCGAGCGAGTTATTATTTCGATTCGTGAACGCATTTTCTTCCTTAAGAGCCAAAGAATACTCGATTTTGTCGATAGTAAGGGTCGAAATTTATTGAATATGAAGCTTGGACTCAATATTCCTGAAGACATTCCTCCAATCAATTGTAAATCAATTCAGAAAAATGATAGAATATGTTTGGACTGGAAATATAGGGCTCACCTCAGCATCAAATATGAACATCAGTCAAATTCGATTACTTGCTATAAAGTTAAGTGGAAAAGCTATGAAAAGTATTCTATACTTAAGGATTGTTTTGATATGAGAGGATCTTTTTGGTAAGCAATTTATGACTCAAATCATTTCATATTTATTTGAGTAAACAATAAATGTGTTATTAGGTATGGTATGGGAGACGTAAACCACTTGAAATGGCCCCTAAACGACATGTCTATAGAGCCCTCGCCGTTCGTTACGAGTCATAAAACTAATAGAGAGTCTCCTTTCGGCTCTTTGATTGGCAGACATTGGTTTTCATCGAAAGGAATCACAATTACTGTTCCCTTAAATGTTCCGCTATTTGTTAGTTTGAATAGTAGTGAAGATCCGAATAAGTTATGCTTTATATCAAAAAAACAATATCCATATTATACGTTGAACACAAACGACTATTTCGCTCATTTGGAGTACAAGATATGTACGGCTCCCAGTCTTCCAGACTTACAAAATCATATAATAGAAGATTCATCGATCAAATCAGTTAAAGATAACTCATCTACTTATAAATCAAATTCAGAACAACATATATTTCTAGAAAGACTAATTTGGGCCACAGATTCTAATGTATTGCCAAACTTTACGCACCAAACATTGCAATCATATGTCGATCGAATAATGAGTGATGGGTTCGAACCGGGTTTAGTCTTATTGGACTCGAGGTGGGAGAACATTATTGGAGACTTCAAAATGAATGAAACATCTTTTAGTAATCCTTCAGTTTTAGTGAATATACTCCACAATAAGGGATTCAAAATATTGCTCACAATTACCCCAAACATTGACTTACATTCCAATACTTTATCGAATGCAAGATTGAATCACCGATTATTCCGTGACGTGAGACTTAATGTTCCGCTTCTGACTCGATGTGGAAACAAATTTGAAAACATATGCGGTTTAATTAATTTAACTGATTCTAATAATACCAAATGGTTTAAAAATAGATTAGTTGACGAACTTTTAACTGGTTTATCGGCCGATGGCTTCCTTTTTGTTGGCGGACAGTCTTCTCTAATGCCACACCATATCAATGTTGACCACAATATAAATCCAGATAATTATTTGAATTACATGAAAGAAGTTGCTATCAATACAAGCAAATTGATGGGCACTACCAGTTCTATTGACTCAAATCATTTGGATGGTTTCGTTAAGATTCTTCCCAGAAATTCTTCGTGGGAAATGTTAAGAACTATAATTCCAACTGTTCTTTCTCTCGGTCTAATGGGTTATCCACTCGTAAACTCAGGAACAGTTGGAGGCGAACGATATGCTAACGAAACGGGTTATAGTAAGGAGTTATACACTCGATGGCTACAACTCGCAGCCTTTCTACCAGTCATACAATTCAGTGAACCTCCCGGTGATAATGACATCGAAATTATAAAAGTAGCCAAAAAATTATTGAAACTGCGCGAAGAACGCATTTTACCGGTCATGAAAACATGTTTAGCAGAATTTCATAAAAATGGTTCGCCTATAATAAGACCGATGTGGTGGAAGCAGTCCGACGATAGGGACGCCTTCAATATTAACGATCAGTTTTCGATCGGAAATGACATAATAGTAGCGCCTGTTGTAGAAGAGGGCAAAACAGAGAGAGATATTTATTTGCCTAATGGCTGGTGGAAGGATGAGATAGTCGGGCAAGTCATTAGAGGAGGCAAATGGATGAGAAAATATCAGGTCTCTATCGATAAGATAGCTTTTTTCGTGCGAACAGAGCCCTCGCCTATTTAGAATCATTTTTAAATTTTGTTTTGTTTTTTTATACACTTGTCATATTTTTGAATGAAGTTCGCATTTAAAAGTATTTAATTTACAAAATTTGATATATTTTGTAATAATCACAGTATTAGTCTTTTTGTAAATACTATTTTTGTAAAGAATTTGTAATTTTATTATTAAAATGTTGATAAAACTAATGTTAAAATAAATTAAAGTTATTGAATGAACTTTTTTGAATTTTAATCTGAATTCAAATCTTTTCTGTCTTCAAATTGTTTGGTCACAGCTTTTGACAAATATTCGAGAAAATCAGTGAATTTGATGGGAATTTGTCCGCCAGAAAAGAGTGCAATCGCTAAAAATGGAATTTTTCTCAATGATCTTCCACTTAATGACAAACTTTGTTTTGCGATTTCCATCAGTTTATAATTAGCGGGAAATGTTTGGGCCAATTGTGCACAACATTTAATTTGATTGTAGGTTAAAATCGATTCATTACTATAGGAAACAATACCCGATTTGACGAGTTCTTGAATACAAGAGCGATATATTTCATAAATAGCCTCAACAGTCGGAAGACCGATATATTGTTTAATGTCCGCTCTGTCAACAAATGCCAAATCGATAGCATTTGTCACATTAGAAGTGGTCAAAATCACAACATTTGGATAATTTTTGATGCAATCGATTTGAGTCAACAAAGCGTTAACAACTCTTATGGCATCCGAGGGTTCGCTTCCATTCATAGATACTTGTCGCGTGTGCGCAAGACTTTCGACTTCATCTATCAATACAAAGATGAGTTGATCACCATATTCGACAAATTCTTTGATTTTTTCGAATAACTTCATGACTAGTTTTCCGCTCTCTGAAAACCATTTAGAGAAAAGACTGTGAGAATTTATTTCTATTAATTGTGAACTTTTGTATTTGTCTTTCAGTCGAATCGATAGTTTTTGAGCCAAAGCTCTGCACAAAGAGGTCTTTCCAGTTCCAGGTGGGCCGTGAAGTAGAACCACTTTATTCCAATTGATTAGTTTGTTGTTCACTTTTTTGTCCGCGAATATGAGTGACGTTAAGACAAAGTTAAGCAATTGGTCTCTTATGTTGTTCTCGAAGACTAAACTCTCCCAAAGGCCGTGAAATTGGTTTGAGGGCAGAATTGTGTGTTGTGCTGACGGTAACTGCTCTTCATTGCTGTCCATCTCTTCGTCGGAAACACTTTCATAATTTAAATGATAGATATAATACTTCAATACATTCTCGTTATTATGACTCAATTTATTAATTGAGTTATCAATTGCTGTCATTTGTATCGATTGTCCAGAAAGTGAGAGATTAATCGCCTCTATATTATTGGACAAATCTTCGGGCAATTTATCGATAATAATGAATGAGTCGTTTCTATTTGTGTCCAAATGTTTCACAATTGCTTCAAATTCTCCGTTCGATTGAATCCAATCGGAGACCAAATCCTTCATCTCAATTGCATTCATAAAACTCTTCTTCTTTTGAAGAACTTCGATGTGTATTATCAATAAATCACTCATTTTCTAAACTATTGTTAATTATTGATAATTAAAACCAAAACAAACAAAGCTTTAAATGTCTTCCAAAAGTGCGCTTTTTGTTCGTTAGAAAAGATCGTTTCAAACATGCGCTCAATTCACATAATATTGATATTTGAAATGACGTCACATTTTTTGCTTTATATTCAAAACAAAAAC
>JAQIWZ010000863.1:0-15166 GCA_034697245.1 Malaconothrus monodactylus | reverse complement strand
ACTAGTTCACTAATATTGTATTATAAGGTATACTGTTTTTATTATACCACTTAATACTGTTTCGCCAATTATTAATGCTATTCATTGAAATATATAAAGTTATTTAATACTAAACTAATGATATCAATATAAATGATTGGAAATATTTTGCAAGAATCGTTTTTTAACCATAGGTTTTCATCTTCAAAGTCAATGTATTTGACTCGAGACAATTTTTTTAGTAAGAAAGTAATAAACTTTGGATTGAATGCATAATTTTGTTAACCTTACTTCCAATATAACACTGTATTAGAAGTTGATGTCATTTTTGTAATGTGAATGCCTTTTTTTTATTATTATAGTTAATAGAACCGAAGCCTTTTTAAGAGCTAACTTCCAGTAAAACACTAAAACAGGTCCATTGAGGTGGAGTTGAATGTATCGGTGGGCGGAATCACCTCATCATTTCGAGAGTCACTTTGAAGGGAGTTAACATTAGCACACTTGAAATGAGCAACACTCTTAGCATTACCTCTTGTTTCATGTTATGCATGACTTTCAGTGTGTGCCTCTTGTGTTGTTCTCTCATTGAAAAGTTTCGGTGTCGGCCCAATAGCCGAAAATTTACTTTAAAACAAACAACTCTTGACTGTTTAAACTTTTCAAAGTTATTAATTTTAATTTGAGTGTTGTTTTTATTTTTCATTAATAATTGGTTTGGGAAAGGAGTCAAAACTGGCTCCTTTGACAGGTATTTCAAATTATAGTTTAGTTTTAAGATTTTATATTTGTTTAGAACTTATTAGATCTCTTCGTTTTCTATTTCGAAAGTAACTCATATTTAAATTTGATTAACTTATAAAGAGATAACGAGCACAACGACTACATACCACCAAAAGCCTTACATAATTCCGTCCATTTCACCGTCGAATACAACAGGCCTGGATTTCATGCGAGCGACCACTTTGGCCACACCATCGCCATCGCCAACTCAATCGGAAGCGCTGTCATTAATCAACAGACCCTCTCACAGCTGCACTTCACCATCAATTGGTTCAATTACAACGGCTAATAATAAGGCTATTAAGAGATCAAACGGATTTTCGATCGCAAACTTAGTTTTTAACGAAAACAGTCAAAACGTGGACAAAGATATCATTGAAAGAGTCTGTAATAAAGGAATGGGAGTTCTTGAGAGATGTGAAACTAAAAATTTATTGAGTGAAAAAATATCGCAAATTGATGAACAGCTTAAAGCAGATTTATATAATAAGGGCGTCGTATCTCCGGTCCCGAGCAGATCAGATATCGATGACGACGACCTTAGCATCAAAGTAGATGATGACGAACGCGAACATTCGGTAAGCTTTGTGTTTGAGATAAGAAATAAAAAGTGTGATGAGAGCGTCGATCGCTTAATACCATTCTATGTGGTATTAATAAATATTACTTAATTCATTAATTCATTTTTGTTGCCTCTTATTCGTTGCATAGGAAGAAGACGATAATCCTTTGCACTCCCGTAGCGGTCCTGACGATTCTGATGCACAAAACGTTAGGCACACCGCTGAGCACCATTCAGATGACTTTCCTAAACGAAAGCAGCGAAGATATCGAACCACTTTCACCAGTTTTCAACTCGAAGAATTAGAGAAGGCTTTCTCACGCACTCACTATCCCGACGTATTTACGAGGTTTGCATTCAGTCATATTAACAATCACTGTATAATTACCTTAAAAATGCTATATTTAAATAAATACTACCATTAATTCGCTAACAAAAAAAGTCGTGTCTCTAAGTTTACAACTGAAAGAGTATTAGTGATTGCATGCGATTCTTGAATAATATTAATTACCCTTCGAGTTATGTTATTAATAAAGGTAAAGAAGTAGCACGAAATGTAATCATTTTTTTTATGGCTTATAACAATAATAATCATTTATTAGTATTAGTTAATGCGCTAACGATTTTGCAAATTATATCAAAACTCAAAATGCTTTTTCCTAAAAATGAACTTTTGCTGACCTCAATGCTACGAAAATTGTAATATTAAGTTAATTAATCATTAATAGCTTTTATTCGTTTTCATTTTGTCCCAATAATCATTTGATAACCAATGATTTTTTGACTGATTCCATCAAATTATATGAATCTGTTAAATAACTTGAAAGATATCTCATACATATAAAAGATCTTTATAATATTTTTTGACATTTTATAATTAATGAGAATATAATTCTTTTTGCCTCAATTCTGTTGTTGAAGTTTCATTTCTAAACTTTTTGAGCAACAAAAAATACTTGTGTGTTCTCAAAATTTTATTCGAAATTATTCTTTTGATAACTTTTGACATTAATTTGAAAATAAATAAATTGAATTAATATCAACTCTTTGATAAGCAATTATATAAACTTTTTACTTTTTGAATTAAATTCGAATCACATCATTCAGTAATTTGAAATTTATTCACTTTAAAGCTTATCTCAAATTTGTTAAATCTTGTTTAAAGAAAGAATAATAAAACAAAATTATTTTTATAATGAGTGATTCAATTAGAAGATAGACATGAAATACTTATTGCTTTGCAAAAAAAAAGTTATCTATAATTTTTGTTAGGTCTCATTCTGTACATGTTTTTCTTTCTTCTATTTCAAGAATAACAAGTCCTCAGAAAATAATATATAAATAACAATAATTATTAGTGATTATATTTGGCATAAAAAATAAATTTTCGAAAATCTTCAATAAGATAAGACTTTTCCAATTAAGTAATGAAATAAAACTTGAATAATTATACAAATTTTAGATCTATAATCGCCCACTTTTTAATAATTTTTCAAATTAGAGTTTATTCTGTTTGTAATGTTATTATGAAAATAACAATTTATGCGTTGATCAAAAATATAGTATAATCATAGATAAGGAGATATACAAAAGTTGTTTTAAGAATTCAAATTGATTTGAGGAAAACTAATTTTTAAGGCATTAATATATGCTATTGCTCATTAAATTTGTTATATTTAAAGAAATTTTTCAATTTAATTAGTCTTCTTGTGTTTCAAATCGAATTAATTAACAAAAAAGTTTTCAAGGATTTTTTGAAATATAGCTTTTTAGTATGTTTTATAATTTCCTCAAATTGCTTTCCTGGTAATAAAGTAATAATGAGTTTCGCAATTTTGTTTGTAATTATCATCAATTCGTCATAAATTTTTTAATAATTCATGAAAAATAATTATCTTTGAAATTTTATTCAAATTAAGAGTTATTACATCGATGTATAGAAAAAAATATATATAAATGAATTAATAATTTTATTAGTTATCTTCAGTGAATAATGAAATGACATTCATTAAAGATTTAGTGGCGTTAATCTCATTAGATTATAATTTAAATTTTGTCGCTGCATAACAAAAAAGTAGGTTGTTTTAAGTTAACGCTTTAAAATGATTTTAATATACTTTTCAATAACTGACAGTTGAGATAAGTAGGAGAAACACTCACGAAAATCATAGACTATTACTTAAACTCTATTTATTGTGGGTTTTTGATGGTAAATGACGATTGCCTCAAACTATAGTACATCGATTGTATAGCAACATATTTATCATTTAAATGAAATGATATTAAGCATAGCTTATAGTAAAAATTATTGACTTTTTCGTGATTTTGTGAAAATGAGTGCATTTTTTTCAAGTGATTATCAAAAAGTTTATTTCAAACTATATAAACATTCAATTAACCTTAATAAGGAATGTCTGTCATTTCCATGAAGTAAATTATCTAAATATTGAGTTGTCAACGTCAATGTCACTATTGTCATATCGCTGTATCAGAAAACTGTCAGTTTAAACAGCATTAAGTTTGACTCTCGTTTAATATTTTCCTACTTATTTGAAGTTTATCCAATTTCATACTTATTAATTCTTAACTATTAACAATCTCTAATTTTTTGAGCGGTAACTCCATTTGTGTTAAGGAATTTCAGTTTAAAAAAGTCTTCCTTAAAATTGACTTCAATTCCCGTCAGAAGCAATTTTCAGTTAATTAGCCATTTTTGCTGCCAAAGCATATTTTCATCAGACTTTTAAGAATTATTGAAATCGCTATTTCTATTGCCAATTATTTTTCTAAACTCTATAATATTAGATAATAAAAAATATTTAAAAGAAGTGATTATAGAATCTCTTATATGAATTGAATTGTTTAGCCGTGAATTATCACTTAAGTCAAAGCTTTTTAGATGTTGTGTTTCTGCTGCATAGTTAAAACCCACTTTGAAATCAATAAATTAATTCCTGAATTTATTGTTCCGCATATAAGAACTCGACTCATTCGACAATCGAGTGAATTAAAGCTTTATAAAAGGCGAATAGAGAGCAATTGAATGGATTGCGTGAAACAATGCTTGAATCTATTTTGACGCAAATACAATTGGCAATCAAAGTTGGACATTACCTAAGCATGCAGTATATCTCAAAATAACTAAATGTAAATGTTCTGAAACACAGGAAACCTAACTCACCATAAATTACTTTAGAATTTTTGCATGAAAACCAAATTTGACAGCTTTAATGAATCGCTGTTTACTTATACCGTACGACACTTTTAATAATGATAGTAATACTCGTCGAGGTTGTTATTGAAAATTAGTCTCAAATTAAGTATAGTTTTCAAAGCATAAACTAAATTGACAGCTCTGACTATTTTAGGGTTATTTTGTTGCATTAACGCCGAGCTTAAGTTTGCTTTTATTTTAATTGCACATTAAATTTGCTATCATATTATGTGAATGCATGACTATAACAATGAAAAAGCGGAAATTATCCTCAGTTAACAATTCTAGTTTACGATATAAAACGTCCGGTTTTGTCAATTAAAAGCAGCAAAAAATAATATAAAGTGTAATTTATGAGTCTAATAATTGGTAACCACATATCAGAGACGTCAATAATTTGATAGCCTTTTCATTTTTTCTATCTTGAGTTCAGCGGCGACTTAAGGAATTTCAATCATAGTCGAAACTATAACCTTAGCAGTGATACAGTGCCAAAAACTATTCACTTTCTCTTTAGTATCTTTCAGTGCCATTTGCGTGCCTCAAAGTCACGTCACTATAAATTAAAGCTCAAACGATGATATTAGCTCGTTATATGTTATGCTCACTCCACTACAGGTATACCTAACCTCATACTATGTTCCAGTATTTGAGCCCAAAACTAATTAAAAACACCGAATCAAATCTCTGTTCTCTTAATAACCAAAAGCAAATATAAAGTGTGTATAAATAAATATTCTCTTCTTTTTATTTTTTTTGTTGTTGTTGTGATAAATCTGTCAGAACTTCAAACTATCACCAAATGATAATTTTTCTATCTCTCCCTCAAGTCTTGTTCTGTGAACATGTTTCACAAAATTCACTTGAATTTATTTTTTTGTTTCAAATTTCAAAACTGATAACAATTTTTTGTCTGAGAAAAGTTTTCTAATTTGTTGACTAAACCGAAAACATCTCAATTATAATTGAAATTAATTTTTTTCCAATTTCATAGACACATACTATTAGTCTCGTAAAGATAATTGAATGAAACAAATGCATTTTGTATTAGATTTAAAAACTAATTTATTACTTTGATTGGATTGGATGTAAATTAGAATCAATAAACAAAGCATAACTTCGATGAGGGTCCAAATGTTAATTTTTGAGTTGAAAACTAATATGAAAGTTAGTAAATTACAATATTGGCGACCTATGGAGAGCTGTAGTATTTTATGGACAGCGGGGTTGTTACCGATGAGATGGGCTTTCCCTCTACTGACTTACAAAACACGTCTCGCTTTAATTAACTTTAAATTTAGGCTCATTTCCCTTCCACCCAAATTTTGTTGTCTTCTAATTAAGTTTATCACTCTCTGCAACCTGTCTCCTAACCATTTTTGCGGTGTGTGTATTATTGTGCCTTAAGGCGCATTTGATGCCGTGCGGGTCAATTCTTTTTAACAAACGAGTATAGTATAAGTTATATACACTTATAACTTATGTGTACACTTTAGAAAAAAAAACTCGTCGAAAGCTAACAACAAGCTCTTAAACTTTAGTTACTTTATATTACTTTACATTCAAACAAAAAGTCCAATTCATTTCAAAACTGAAGAAATGCTTTGAAAGACTCTTGACATACCTTTTTTATAAATAGATTAATATAATACTAGAATTTGTATTCAATGTTATATTATTTTATTTTCTATAGGGAGGAACTGGCGATGAGAGTCGATTTAACTGAAGCACGAGTTCAAGTGAGTCCTTAAAAACATTGATAAACGCTTTTGTTTTTATTTTCTTATAACTAAATGCTATGTTATGCAATTGAATGGCCAAATAGTGATCTTTATTTATTTTATTGCCAACTGATTTGACTTTAACGATAGCATTCTTGTCAGTGAATACCAATTTTTGGTCAATTGTAATGCGCTTAAAATTTTTAAAGTAATGGCTCACTTAATGGTTGACAACGCCTATACACGTATACTTTTAGAAGTAAAATACAAGTAAATAAGTCATTTGATTGCAAACTCCAGCTCTCTAGCTCTACACTATGAATTGATAAATGATTTGTCTTATCATTAATGCTCTTCGGCATATCTTAATTTTATTGGGGAATTAATGCTTTCCCAGAACTCATTGAATTGCTTTCGGCCCCCAAATAAACATTATTAATATGAGTTACATTACATTAAAATTTAAGTGACTCTATCTATAATCGCGAAAATGGTTTCGCTATACTCTATTTGCTGTTCATTTCCAGAATTTATTTATTTATTTTGATTTTTAAAATTCTTAACTTTTAGCTCTATATATAAATAAGTTTCTCTCTATAACAACTTATACCTTGATTTATACTGTGATTTACTTTGCAATTAATGATAACACCCGTTGCGATAAAGCCATAACTCCATTAACTTTTATTTATACTCCTGTGATATTCGTACGAAATTTTTCCAAATTCTAAAGTTTGTAATTCTTTTCTGACTTCTGCTCAAAGGTGTGGTTTCAAAACCGGAGAGCAAAGTGGCGAAAGCAAGAGAAAGCAACGGGAACTGGAGGTAACTCAACACATGGATACAATCCATACGGTGGCGGAACACCAACTGGTCCTACAGTATTGCCATCACAAGTGATGACCAATAATATGGCTGCAATGCATGGATCAGGTGCTGGACATCACAGTTCCGCATCTGCGGCCGCTCTTTCCGCTGTTGCCGGCAATCACAGCGCTCTTTTCGGTCCACACGCGGCATTGGCAGCGGCCGCATATCGAAAACCCCTATTAGATCATCCAAGTCTTAAAACAACCGGTTATTTAAACAGTCCCGCAATGTTCAGTCCAAACACATTCAGTTTTGCGAATGCGGCCGCATTTCCGTTTCGTGAACTGACAGCAGCATATCCTCAACTATTTCACGGCAATCCATCTGCAAATACAATCTCTCCTTTCGCTAATCCATTTCTATCGCCGTACGCAAACGCTAATAATTCGTTTCAAAGTCTTCTCGCATCTCTTTCTTCATCACACAATAGGCCCAAAATAGGAGATGAGGCAGGAATGCGATCCTCATCTCATTTCATGGCTGTTCAACAAAATAACTGTATCGATAGACAGTCACCGCCTCTGCGATTGTCAAACTCAAGTCCAAACGAAGTTCTCGCACATAACTCAGGATCTGTTACAGCTTCAGTTCCTGCTGACCGGCGAAATACAAGTATAGCCGCTCTTCGTTTGAAAGCACGCGAACACGAAATGGCAGTTATGCGAAGCAAAGATCCAAATAGTTCAAGTAGTAGTGATTCGTCAATAAATAATGGCACTAATGATAACACTATTTAATTATCATTTGCCTCAAAGCATTCATATATCATGTAATTGATAAACAAAAAAATGCAGTTTCGCATCAAATATATTTTGAATTACATTTTGTAATTTCACACTTTTCTGTGATCCCATCAATCCGTCCATTGATTAATGGCAACAAAAAATCTCTTATAAGAAACAAATTACTTATTAATTTTCGTCTCATTATTAATATTTATTAATCAATTGTAAGTTTTATTATAATTCATATTACATGAACTTTTTTTTAATTATTTCAAAGCATGCCTTTAGTAATAATTATTATTATTATTGATTTAATTTTTGGATCAAATGATATGTAAAATAGATAAAAAAGAACAATTTCTGCCAATTTTTTCAATTAAATTAGAGGCAAATAAAAAAATTGAATCAACCAAATGATGATTAAATTTAAAGAAACATTTATTGAAGGAAAATTAGGCAAAGATTAAAATTTTACGCACGAAATATTGTTATTCAAGATTGAGACTAACCATTGCTACCCATTATTTCACTTTTTTGACTCTATAACTTATATCCTGACCTCTAATTTTGACAGTAATGTCTAGTTTAGACTCATTTAGAGGCAAAAGATTAAGAAAAGAAAAAGCAATAGCGAGAAAAAAAGAAAGCGTTTTCGAGCGAATTTCGGCGGTCGCAGACTTGCCATACAGAGAAAGGACACACATGTGTTGTGAAACACTATTAAATTGCAATGGCATTGGTGTGCAATTTAGTATAATATGATGTCCTTTATATTACCTCAATTTGAGTCTCGTAATAGTAAATCGCTTGACTGACTTAACTTAAGAGTAGGACTAATAAGGCATCATTTGAGAGTTCATTCAGAAAGAGAGGAAAAGACGCTTGTGTTGTGACGCACGCCAAACACGAGAATATCATTGAGAATAAAAGAAAAGCCCAAAATGTTGTTCAGTAGAAAAATGAAATTTTGAGTAATCATTTCCAGCTTTTAAATTACTCTCATTTCAGTATTAATAGAAAAAGAACACATATAAAAAATAGTGAAAACATTAGCGTTATGTGTAATTTATATAAAAAACTATTTTTTATTTGCTATATTTTTTAAAAAACTATGCGCTTCAATGAATAATTTTAATGATCATATCATTTACTGATGTGGACTTCAATGTCATCAAGTATTATAATCATGTTCACAAATGCGCCAATAATTGGTTCGCTACAGTATATTAACTTTTTTAATAAGTTCAGACACAGATAGAAATGAGGAGTGAAAGGACAACGCGCCCAAAGTGGTCACAGTCTTATTTGATTTTTATTCTATACAAATTATACTGTGTTTTGCTTTTCCATTCATGAAATAGCCTAATAAGTAATATTTTCCGCTTTATTTTTATTATACTTTATATTCTTAAGACATATAATTTTAAAAAATAATAGCTTTTGATAATGAAAATTTAGATAAAGTTAAAATTAAGTCAATTTTCATAACTGTTTTAATTAACATTACTATGAATTCCTACGCATAAATACTAATGCATTACATAATTAGTAGAATCTTTTGAATCGATCATTTAATTATTACGATTTCGAAATATTTATTGCATGATTAAGTTTTTGGCTGGAGAAAAAACTTATCATTTAGTTAAGTGCTTTTTTTAAAAGCGTTAAAATAAGTAATTTTAATTTTGGTGATTATCTTAAAATTAAAATTTATTTCAAAACAATTTTATTACTAGTGCAGGACTTCATTTGCAATTATTTTTGAATAACAATTATTCGCTTTACGTTTAATTATTTGGCAGTAAAATGTTTTGTAGACATGAGCGATAATTAACAATTGAGGCATGAATGCACTGCTTAACAAAATTACGCAATTCGTTTGTTAGTACGTTATATACTGTATATACTGTAGAATCATTTTTTTCTCAATTGATTTCCGAGTGAAATAATGAAAAAACATAAGAAAAGCAGTCCATCTCTTTTCTCTACTAATACTGAATTACATACCATGCGTTTGATTGAATTAAACTTACTTTTGATAGCAATTACTTTTATGTTATGGCAATTCACACCTCACAAAATTGAATTTAAGCGTCAATGCCTCAAACAGTCCCTAAAGTTTTAACTCATAATTAGAGAACAAAAAAGTTTATTCAATTTTCTCTGTAATTGATGGCATGTAAGAAAATAATGGCATTTTCTTTTCTCCATAACGTTGTTCTATCGCCTGATTGCTTCTTGACTGCAAATTTAAACTTTTCGCCAATAATTTCCATCTCTGGGTCTCTCACATTGAGTCACTTCATTCCCATAGATTGGCAAAAAAGCCTATTTTGCCGTTTATTTCATTGGCAAAGAAGCAGAAAAGTGATTGTTTGGCCCTCAAAATGAGCTCACTTTTGTTGAGTAATTTCTTTATTGTGTTCTCTCTCGTACACATTTCATGAAGCATTATCTCCAAATTGAGCGACTATTAAGCAAATGCTACCACTTGTAGTCTCTCTGCCTAAAAGTCCAAATATAAAATTGAAAAAAATAATAATCAAAAGAAAATGCGGCGCAGGCTTTGATCTGAAACAGTGAATAAAATGCTTAACAAATGTTAGTCGCCTTTTCAATTGAATAAAAAAGAAATGTTCCATAAAAAGTGATAAGCAAAGCAACAGCCAAATTATCGGTATGCCATCTCTCTTATACTTGATTGCATGTGTATAAGTGTATTGTACTTATTGCTTATTGCTCTCTAAAATTCATATAAAGTATGTGTCTATGTCTGTAAGAGTGACTACAGAAGTATAAGTGAGTGTCTTGTGTGTAGAGTGGCTTCTGATAAAAAGTGGCAAAAAGAGAAATCAGTGAAGCAAATCACTTGCCAAGAAGGCAATTAGAATAGATGGTGAAGCTGTGGCGGTGGCGGTCAACGGCAGGAAATGAGCAATTATGGTCGGTTTGCCGCGTCGATTAATTCCTACCATAATTTGCGAATTACTTTTCTGTATCTCATTCCTATTGAGCGTGAGTCGGATTATTATTAGATAGAAATAGAAGACCAATTGTGAAACCTTTTTTTGCAATATATGGTATGTTCACAAAAAAGGCGACAATCTTGTGATATAACATGTTATTCGATTTATATAAATATTATGATCAAAGCTAACCAACCACAACTTGCTCTCACTTTATTACAAACTACTTCTTCAATATTGGACTATTTTTGATTTTCCAGAGTTTCACTTTCTTGACTTGACTTTCATTTCCAACTTTATGCTTGAACTGTAAATGTTTTTTGTTATGTATTTATTCAGGAGGGATATAATTCTCACTTTTAGTAAACTAGTGCTCGCACTGAAAAATTTGAAGATAATTATAATGGTTGATATGGAAAAAGAGTCATATCGTGATGCTCTAACAGATTGATTATTATTATAGACTTAACTTTAGAACCGAGTCAACTCAATGTATCTCTTCATTCTTGTAAAACTTATAAAACCTCTAATTTGTGTTTCTCTTAAATTTTTTTATTTGATGACTTATTTTATAGGATGAAAAAAGTTTTGATAAATAATTGAACGCTAGTTTGAAATTGTGTGATCAGAGTAGAAAATTGTTGGCACTTTCCATGTGAGAGGCTTTATATAGAAATAACTCTATTAATTTCATACAATGAAACAAATCGATTAAATCCTACTCAAAGATCAGCCACAAAAATAACTTTTCTAACCATATCTTATTTCAATAAAAAATCAATTGTCATAATTTTCTAGTTCTTATGATAGCATTATTTTCTCTTCAAAGTTCGAGTGAATTTGTTGTAACTAATCGTGAAGTTGTTTACTGGAGAACATCAATCATAATCAAACTTTAGAATTTAATATGAAAAAAATGATGCCTACATAACAACAAAAACCATCACATATCAGATGCCAAAATAGACTAAGCATTAGCTCGAAGTCTCTGCACGAGAAATTGATCGTTACCACAATCATGATTAGTGAACAAATTTATTATTTTCTCTTATTGTTATTCGACTGCCAGGTGTCAAAAATTTTTCGGCCAATTTTTTATTATCAGAACGCGATTTATTAGATTGCAGTAAAAAAGTAATTCGTGGCTTAACTATAAACACACACAAATTGAATGCTATCAGAAATTGGTGTTGCATTTGAAAATTGTGTCTCTCATTCGTGTGCATTTTGTGTTTATGTTTGAAATGAAAAAAAACTAGCAAAACAAGTTGGTGTACATGTTAGATAAATTTGTTCAATGCATCAATGATTTGCGCTCCAATGAATGACGATGAGTGCCAGTGATTCAACTGTGCCAGCAATCATCAGACTCTACTGCTAGATGAATGAGTCTTTGCTACCATCCAAACCAATATTATCAGTGGCACCATAACAATTACCAAGAGACCAATTTTGGGCAATACACCACTATATTTATATCACTACTGTAGTCACTACAGTCTCTTACCGTCAAATCGAACAAATATTTTTATTGAGAGAAAAAAGTAAATTAAAGGCGAATTTTATTCTTTAATGAAATTTGATTAAATTGATAAAATGCGTCAAAAATAGCTCTATAATAAAAAATAATTGATATGGTTTTTATTTTTTATCAAGAATCAAATTAAGCCTTACTATAGTTACAGAGCTGTGAATGAATAGAAGTAATTTTAAAATAACATTTTCTCCAGAGTTTTCTCTCTTTTGAAAAAAGAGCTATAAAATCGAAAGTAGACACTATTCAAACCAATCCACTTCAATATACTGTAAAGATCATTAACAAGACGGACGAGTTTGTGAGAAGACTCTATAGAAGTTAGTCTCCTGTTTGGATCAAGTCGTATACATGTCTGGTGTCAATCAAACATAACACCTATGACCAGATAATTTGCTATTTTTTCTTTTTTCATGTCTAATCTTAGAAGAGGGAGAAAGAAAGACAGTAAAGAGCTTCGGTTTATAAAAAAAGTTGAAAAGAAGCTGTAAAGTTAGTTATGTTAAGAAAAATTGAGTAGTTTGGCCGCAATACAAACTGAACAATCATGAACTTATTAGAAACGGAATCGTGCATATGACCAGCTCGTTGTTATTTGTAGTGTTGATAGTGATCAGGCTCTCAGGCCTTCGAGTTGTGAGGTCGAAAAAACACGCATCACATGCAATAATCTTCAATTTGTCTTAATGTAGTCCGCGCCCATTGGGGCCTTTAAGGCTTGCAAATAATAAGAAATTAGTTACTTTAATAGTAATAATAATAGTATGCCATGAATTAGTATTACTTTATCTTCATCAAAGTTATGCCTTTTGATCCATTAATTTCTTATGATGACAACGACCAGAAATCAAATTTATTAACCCCACATTCTTTAACTCATTAAAAAATTCATTCATAAGCAACTATATTAACTTTTATTTAAAGGTGTGCCGAGAATATAATCACACAATATTACAAAAGTGTTTAGTTTTGCTTTGAAAGAAATTACCCAAAAATAAAGTTTATCTCATTTTTTGCTTCCCTTTTTTATTAACTGAACTATTCATCCCGGAGATGATTATTATGATGTGAATTAGTGATTACATAAATTGAGCCTCAAAAAGGTGTTGTTTGATTATCGAGAACCGACTTTATTAAGTGAACAAAATAACAACTTAAATAAAACTGCTATACTTTTACACAACAACTGCATTGAGTTAAGCTATTTATTAGCAGCTCTCATAAAGATTAAGCATTTATTTTTCATTTCATCGTATATTGAATTAATTTCTCATCTTCTCAAATATAACTTTTAATGTAAAACAGTTTTTCATTTAATATTATGTTAAGCCATTACAATAAATATTATATAAGAAAATTATATTTTTTGATTTACTACTAATAATCTTGAATGCACTTAATATGAATTATGAATTATGAATCTTCACCTTTAAAATAACAGCTTTTCTCTATTACATTCAAGTTGTTATCATTAGTTGTCTGCATAATGGAATTCAATTCTTTTAGTTATTTAACTTAACTTTTTTTCAAAGCTGTTTTACTATAAACAAGCGGTCCGTCAACATAACGTAATTTGGGAGTGTGTGCCCACCTTTCATAACCTCGTATTTCATAGCAGTACTTAAAATAATAATAATAGACGAAGAGATGAGCCTTATCTCAACTTAAGAAGAGAGGAGAATATGTCAGTTAATATATGAAATGGCAATTATAGCCACACTGTTATTACACTCTCTTATATGTTTGTGGGCTTCAAATTTATATAGACGTGTTTGCATTGTGTCCAAATTTATTTTTCTCAGTCTGGCACCAATTAGTGCGATCCCATCTCTAATTGTATTTACTATTACTTCAA
Organism: Malaconothrus monodactylus; assembly: GCA_034697245.1. Lineage (NCBI taxonomy): Eukaryota > Metazoa > Arthropoda > Arachnida > Sarcoptiformes > Malaconothridae > Malaconothrus > Malaconothrus monodactylus. Next base: position 957 of record JAQIWZ010000863.1, on the reverse strand, counting down.
AATAAGTCGATATAATTTTTCGGTCACGAATGTAAGTCATTCTCTAAATGGCATTTCGTTCTTCATCTCATCCATTAAAAGCTGTGGATGTCTGCTATTTAGTCATGGCTTATATCTAACCATAAGATTAGCTTTAGTTTCCATAACTCTATAATTTTCTTGAGTATTCTCGAAAAAAAACCAAATAAGTTGAATAAAGTTTAAGCTGAATATTGTTTTAAAAGAATATTATGATATCGAAAACTATCCACTCTTTAAGTCAATATAGTGTATGTTTAAAACCTCGTTGAATAATCGAATGAATTTTAGGATAACAGCTCTTTAATTTAATTTTGATCAAAATTTCCTAAACTATTTGAACATTTGTTAAAAATAAATATTAGTTTTATTCAATTTTATTAAAGCTTAAAATTTTTCATTTATTCAATTGAAATTCAATAAAAAAAAGTTTCAAGTGTTTGACATATTTTTTCATTTATAGTATAATTTTTGTTTTAATATTTAAATCATCATTTGTTTATTAAGTGAAATCATGATTAAACAAAATGATTACTCAAACTATTGATTATAGGCTAAGTTTTAATTTATAGATAATATTTTAAGAATTCTAATCATTTAATTACAACAATAATCATTACATTCTTTCTATTATTTGAGGCAAAGTATAGATGTAAAGCATACATACATGTACATCATGTACATCAATATGTCAAATAATATACAGTATTTAATTTCATATTTTTAACAAGCTTTTCTTAGATACAAAGTTAAAAAAATCTTTTTATTTATGATTAAATGCAGTTAATTAAGTCTTAGAAAATAATACCAATTTTAAAATTGTATGACTGCTATTATAGAAATTATTAAATGAAAGTTACATGAAAACTGTAAATTTATTAATACCTGTATTGATCCCATTCGCTCAATATTCATACCCAAAATAAGCTCAGATTTCCC
>JAQIWZ010000862.1:0-15172 GCA_034697245.1 Malaconothrus monodactylus | reverse complement strand
GTTGAACAAAACGCCTAAAAGTTTGAGACAATCGGAGAAGAAGTCAAAAGATTATGTCTCGAAATATATGAAACCTTTGGATATTATTTGTGAAAAACCGAAAACTACTCCTCAAAGACCAAAGGCTTCCGTTCCTAAAGAGCTCTTCTCGAAGACTATCATTAGAGATCATTTGTGCGACTTATTCGAAGTCGACCTTTAAATTCAATGATAAAAATTGATAAAAGTTTTCAAATTCATTGTTTATTCTATTCATTGATTTTCTTTTTCATTAATTTTTTCAAATTTTATCTCTTGTTTATTAAATTCAAATTTAATTTATGTTTTATAACGAAAAATACTTTATTTGATGTTTAAATAAATTACAGAAAAATGTATTCAAACTTTTTTGAAATTTAAACGAAAGTAAGCTTAAAAAAAATAATAAGTTTTTCAGAATCTCTAAAAAAATCTTTTCAATAGATTAAACATTTTGTATAATTTAAATATAACTTCTGTTCATTATTTCATTCACTGAAAATATCAATTTAAATAATTTTCTATTCAATTAAATCAATATAATTAGAGTTAAATCAAGTTTTAGTTTAAAGTTTTTTCAAAGGGATTATTAATAAAAAAAATTGAATGAAAACGTTATTATTGAATGAAAAGGAAAAGTCTGCGATTTTCGTCATAAGAATACAAATATTATATTTTTGTTATGTTTACCAAAAATGAAACCAAATGTAAATTTAGATCAAATCAAATCAATTTAATCGAGAATTATGTCGGACTCAAGACTAGGATTAGTAGTGAATGAGTCGAAGAGAGAAACAAATAGTTTATTGGATGAAAATGATAGTTCGGACGATGACTGGCGTAACGGACCCGCAAAGTATTGGTACGATTTGATTGATTTGCCAAAAGATTGTCATCAATACGACTACGGATTCAAATTGAGGACTAATTCAGTCCACAATAGCGTTGACTGCGAGTCAGTTCGCAGTCGTATTGACTCCGAAGACGCCTTCCATTTGGTCTCTCAAACAAATTGGGAAAAAGATGTCATTTGGAATGGAGATCAAGTTAGACATCAAGTCTTGAAACTGATTGACAAGACTTCGATCGCTGGTTGGATTCCTGTAGAAGAGAATCGAAAAGCGCCCAACTTTGTGAAGAAGTTGAAGATAACCAATGATTCCAATAATAATAGCAATAATTCTGTTGTAATTAATGATAATATAATCTGTGATAATAACAAAAATGCCAAAAATTGTATTAAAAATAGTTCCCGAAAGTTAAGAAATAGAAAGAGTTTCAATTGTGATAAAGTCGAGACCATTAGAGTTAGTGATAGTATTAAAGACAGCGAAGACTCTTATAAATGGGTCACAAGTCTTCCCGAAGAGAACAAAGAACTAGTTGGGAATCGATGGGAAGACGCAGTCATTTGGGACAGCGATGCAATGGACACGATCCCTGAGCCAAAAGTCATACCTTTCTATCCGAGCGACGATTGTCTCATATTTTCTCACGTTTTGAATGAAGACACGAACGATTCTTCGCAAACGGGCGACGCGTTTAATACTTTCGTAAATAACTTTAATATATCTAATGATGAATTTTATGCTTCCATTAGTAAAGCAGACAATAACTCATCGATTTATGTATATATTCAACATTCAATTCCAGCCTTAACTCTGCATCCAATATATTTTCCGACATGTGTTAGAGATCACAACCATTTTTATAGACCATTACTTAAAAAGTCTAAAACATTGATCTCTAACAAACAACATAATGTGCTTTTATGTCATAAACAAATCAAACAGAAAGAATTGAAATGCGAGTCAGAGTTACACACTTTGACAGATTTAAGTAATTTTTTAATCAAATCTCCCAAAGACTTGACTGCTTGTGACGGAGATATTGTTCTTATGGAATACTCAGAAGAAGATCCGCCACTTTTGATGAGGAACGGAATGGGGTCGAAAATCATAAACTATTTCAAAGTAAGCATAATATTGAACAGCAATTCAATTATTGACTATTAAATGTCTTAATCAATATTTCTTTATAATTGTTTGAATAGAAGAAAACTGTTGGCGACACGTCTCCAGTGAAGAACTATACCTACGGCGAAGCCAAACAAGTCACCAATTCTCCATTTATTGGCGATTTATCTCCAGGTCAGAGCCAACAGGCCATCGAAACAAATATGTTTCGCGCACCTATTTTTGAACACACCTTTCCTGAGACTGACTTTCTCGTGATAAGAACGAGAGACAGGTATTTGATTAACTTCTTTAAAAATTAAATACTTATTGAATTTATTCTGTTTTACAGTTATTTTGTTCGTTCAATCGGTGCTCTCTATGTTGTCGGTCAAGAGTTACCTCTAATAGAAGTTCCGCGACCGCGATCTAAGACTTGGTTCGAATTTATTAAAAGATTCGCAAAGGTATGAATGACTCGTAGATTGTCTTTTCATGGATTAAATTTTGGATTTCTTTCAATAGATAGCAATTTATCGATTGTTCCAAAACCGAAAATGTATTAAAAATTTAAGCTCAGAATTAAAGAATGCATTTCCACATATGAGTCAACACATGATATCAAGTTGTTTGAGTGAAAGCACTGAAAGACAGAACGATTGTAAGTTTTATATATTTATTTCTATTCAATTTTACCAATTTTTATATAAATTGATTTCAGACTACGTATGGAAGGGAGAAATGCCATCAGAAGAACAAATCAATTCATTGGTCTCACCTGAAGAATGTTGTGCTTATTATTCTTCAGCCATTGCTCAACAAAAATTGAAAGAAATCGGTTATGGGGACAGACTTTACTTATTCAATGAAGACAAAGATGAAGAAAATAGTAATGATTTGGACGAAGTGGCGATCGCGCCCTGGAATACAACACTCGCTTATATCGCAACTCTTAATTCGAAAAAGTGGTTAAATGTGACCGAATATAATGAAGACGCGAGTCTTGTCTACTCTGTCAAGTCTTATAAGGATTTCAAGGTTTTTGTTTAAATATTACGTTTAGTGCACACGATATTCATTGATATCAATTGTTTTGATTTAAGGATCAAATGCCATCAATAAAGAGATGTCAACCCGTTTCTGATAAAGCGCTTAAAAGAATGACTTTAAAGAACGCACAGCAATGGCTTATCAATTATGGAATGGCCGCAGAAAAGGTCTTTAATGAGATCCAAATAGTTATTATCAACTATTTTATCGATTTGTTTGCAATTTATATTTTTAGGTCAAGAAATTGAAGAATCAGTTCGAATGCATTCATTTGATAAAAGAATTATCTGAAAAATTAAAACAAAATGGTTTGTAAAGAAAATTATTTCTCAATATTTGACAGTTTTTATTATATTTATCTCTCATTCAGGCGTGACTTCAATGAGTAAAATGAGTACAACTGAACAACACTATAGGTTTGAATGTCAAAAGATTTTTGATTTGCAAACCAGTATTTATTCGTCTAAAGAAGACTTCGAATCAGACGAAGAAGAAACTGATGAAGAATATGATTCAGAAATAGAAGATATGGGACACTATTTGGAAGCAATGCTTACCCAAAATAAGACTTTCGAAGAGATTGATTACGAACGCGAAGAAGAGGAAAGAATAGATTTCGTTAAATCACTTCAAGGAAATAATAATAAACTACAGAATGGAAAGTGTAAGGAATCATATGTCGGAAAGATTCTCAAAATCACGCGAACCTTTGAAAATGAAGGCAAAACTTACACAAGAACTGAATTTGTTCGACAGTCGGAAGTAATCTCAGCATACGTTAGGATTAGAACTACAAAAAGTGATGATTTCATTAGAAGATTGAGTTTAATCGGAAATCACGCCGAAAACGATAATAAAGCGGTCAATAAGTCTAAAACATGGAACAAATCTAAAGCAAATTCAAGCCTTAAACTCGTGAACTCGAATACAAAATCTGTTAAAAAAGCACTTAATAATAATAATAGAGTTATTAATACTAATCACTTAAATAACAGTAACTTTTCGAATTGCAATCACGAGGAAATATTCAATGATGAAAATGAAGGCCACGTTCGTGTCGATGGATCTAAACTTAGATTCTCTAAAAAAGTGATCGACGACGCCATTAGAATACAAATGGAAGAAAAACAAAAAGAAATGGAAGAAAAACAAAGAGAAATTGAAGAAAGAGAAGCGCTTAAAACTGATTTCAATAATGTTGAGTATTCCACGCGTCGCAGGTCTCAGAGATGTCGAATCGATCCAATGGTCAAACTTAAAGATATTTTAGACAAAACTATACTCGAAGCCAGAAAACTGCCCGAAATTAAAGGTAATATCGACTATTTTATGGCACCGGTTAAGGAGAAAGAAGTTCCTGACTATTACCTACACATTAAAAACCCAATGGATCTCAAAACCATGAGAGAGAATATATATGACGGAATATATTCATCAAGGCGTGAATTTCTTGAAGATATTCAACTCATTTACTCAAATTCTGCTGAATATAACGGTATTGACGATGACATCACAAAAGACGCCAAAATTTTGCTCGAATTTTGTGTTAAAAAATTTGATGATTTAGATGAAGAACTTTCACGACTTGAGAATGAAATAAACCCAATTCTAGCCAAAGATGATTCCTATCAATTGGCTTTCATTTTTGATTCGGTGATCGCTGTCTTCAAACAAGTTCGTGACATCGAATATTTCTTTGACATAAGCCTCAGATCTCAATATAGACGTAAAGCCACTAAAGTTATTGATCTAAATATGATCGCAAAGAAGTCTAAAGAGAAAAAGTATCGATCAATTGATGAATTCATGAATGATCTCAAACTCTTGCAACAAAACACAACTGAATCTTACGGATCAGATCATGAATTATCAGAAATAGCAACAAATCAAATTTTATTAATAGCTCAAACGACTATCGATCAGTTTTTAGATAAGTTCAAAACACATTTTCCAAATATGTTTAACAATCATTCATCATTTAAAAGTAGTTGAAGTTTTTTAAGTCATTTTTTATATATATATATTATATATCTGTAAATGAGAGTTAATTTCTAATTGAAAATTCAAAATATTATAATTATATTTTTCAAATAAATACACTTTATTTTATTCATTTATATATTAATTAGAAGTCAAATAGGCTTTTGAAATCTCTTGAGACTAACTTTGACGCAATTGAAGGCAACAAATATTATAAGTCCAGTGAATGTTTGCGCACAGAAGTGATAATAATATGATATAATGTCTATAATTTGCATGTTTTCATTTAATACTAAACAGTAAATTGAATTAAGTGTAATTAAAGCCCCGAATAGACTTTCTGTTAGCCAAAACACTATTAAAATGTCAAATGTATTCCTATAATAGTTTATTATGTCTATCATTTGTACCCGCAATGTATTTATTCTTTCCAATTCGTTTAATTCTTGCTTTGGTTTACTATTACTTTCTATATTTAGTTTGATTTCTGTATCCAATTGTTCGCATTTATTGCATATCATTGCCGTCACTGATATGTAGAACATCTGTTAATATGAAAAAAAATTTTTATTTTAATTGTTAGTTTTTTTTTGATTTAATTTTTTTTATATTTGATTATTTGCTTAATCTTTAATTTTTTTTGTAACCATAACTGAAAGTCAAAGAAAATTTGGGTTTAAATCAATAAAACTTGAAAATCGTTAAAGCAATAAAAAAAAGTTTTTAATAGTCTTGAGTATATTTCTTAGCACTTATTTAAACCAATTATTAAGATTTAAAGCTATCTTAAAGAGATATTTATTGCTAATGTCTTAAATCAATCGTTTAACAAAAGCGAAGATAAATAAATGAGAAATTTGTTAGTTTTTTGTGCAGATATTTATTTTTAAAACTAAAAATATAGTGCAAAGTGTTTACGCATTCATTTTGTCTTTAGGCATCGCTTAAACTTTCGACATTTAATCTAAAGCAGCGGTCGGCATAACGCGGCCCGCGGGCCCAATCCGGCCCTATCAGCCATTTTTTCTGGCTCGCAAACAATTTGAGAGAATAAATTTCTAAGTATTTTTGCAAACAAATAAATACAGTCAAATCTCTATTTTGATCAAAAATTTAATTTGAAGATTTGAAATCTAAATTATTGTTATAATATAAGCAGACCCTAATTAGAACTCTCATATGAAATGCACGTATGAATCAAATTGATGACCAAATTTTGTCTAATTTGAAAATTTTATGATCCGATAAAGCTTGAAATGCTTTGAATCCGGGCCGCGAACCAAAATATGCTGCGACCTCTCATCTAAAGTATATCTATAAATAATTTGCTTAGGAATTGATTTTTTCTTAGAATAGACTCTATTTTGAATTAAATTTCTAAAAGTAGTCATAACATACGTACTCAATGCTATTATTTGATAATTTATACCTTTTCTAATTATCAAAAAAAATTGAATCATGTATTAAGTATAAAGTATTATTGAATTCAGTTCTTCAGTACTGAACGTACTTAAACTTTAAAGTCAAATATTAATGATTTGACGTAAGCATTGAAAAAATTTATTCTCAGAATTTCCGGATCACAAAGAAAGCGGTTTAATAAACCTGTTTCGCAATACTGTCGAAGGTTTTATATAGAATTTCAATATTGCGTTGACTTAATAAAGATAACGTCAAGCACTTAATAATCAGTTTTAAAACTTTCAATGAAACAAATGATTGAATATTAAGTTATTTCAAATATTAGATAATCTATAGTAGAAATCATTTATCGATTCGAAGAAAAGCTTCAAATGATTGATAGCGAAAGGAATTTAAAGTAAAAAACGTTTGTGAAATAAACTAATAGTTAACAAACCTTTCCAATGAGGAGAATAAAAGCGATGAAATGCTGTAATATTAAGTCAAAATAAAATATAAAATCAATGGCTTTATTAGAGCCGATATTTAGCGGTAATTGATCTCCAATAAAGTCGAACTTAGAATGATATGCGTCGAAATCCCATTGCGTGAAAATGAATGAATTGCTTATAAATTCTAATATTATTGAGAATCCAAGCAAAATGAACACTAGGACAGAGTATAATCTGATATCAAATTTGGCTTTAATAGGTAATGGTCTCAGAAATGAGGACGAAATTATGATCACTTCCTCTATTTGGCACTTCTTTGCAAAGAAAAATATAACACAGGAAGTCGCAGATATGCATTTCAGTGTCACTATCAATGAAGGACATGAAGAGACAGTCAAATATCGCCACTTCAATACTCGTATCATTAAAGTGAAAACATATCTTAAAGAATATGTAATCGTGAATACGATAGGTACAGAAGATCTTAAGTTAAACCACGAACAATCACTTCCAGAGAAATCTGATTCTCCATCTTCACTGTTCAAGTCATGAACGCTCCCGAAAGTGTATTTATCAGTCTCTGGCAGCGATAATAATGGAAAAAATCCAGTCATTTTCATAATTAATATAATCCAATTATGAATTTTAACGTCTGAAAAATTGATCAATGCGTTGGCGTTTGGTTTAATTTGAACTCTTTTCTTGAATAAAAAGCATAGGATTGACAGTAATTTTTTCATCTCTTTTCCCAAATTGGAAATAGACTAATAAACTAAACATATTTTATTGGATGACATTTAATGATAAGTCGGAATTAAATTATTCTTACATTATATTGAATGCAAAATTAACATTAGATTCAGAACAAATCAAATGATAAAATTATTCAAAAGAACCCAGAATTATAAGTATTCGGTTTACTTCCTATTAACTAATCCTAAAGAAAAATTTTTAAACCTAAACTTTGACCAAAAATTTAAGTTAAATTATTAAAAATTTATCAAAACTTATATTTTGTTAATAAGTTTAATGAATTAGAAAAGTTAGTTAAAACAAGAATCAAATATGATTGAAATCCGAAAGCAGTATAATCTAATTATAGGTCACGTGTCTATAAGTAAATTTGCATACGATTATGAAAATCACGTAAAATTAATAACTTATTAACATTCTGTGTCTTGCTTTGGAGCTCTCATTAATTCACAATGAATAGTACGTGACACCAGAATTGACTTTTGTTTAAAAAATCGATTCCAAAAATTCCGATTATTACCAGTTTGTTTGTAGGACAGGACTAATTAAGTTTCATTGTCTTAAGAGTTAATAATCCTATATTCCGGTCTTTAATACCATAAGAATTTTGACCCTTCATAACATTCTCAATACTTTATTTCATATCTATGGTAAGGATCGTAACAAGTTTTTCGATTTAGAGACAAATAAGAGGAAAAATCCATGAAAAATGTCATTTGAGTGGTCTTAAAAAGTTCTTCAAAGATGAATGTGAGCACTATATTGTTAAGTAGAAAAGAGTTTTGAGAAGAGTTTTGAGATATCTATCATAAAAAAAATGTGTGGCAATGAGCTCTTTTGACAGTTCAATATCTTATATTGAAAGTTATTTTTTCTCCTCTTTAATACTGAAGCGTGAAATTCAATTTTATGGTTTGATGTCTCCGTTAGAGCTTGTGCGCAAATTAATCCCATGGAGACTAAAACACAAAACACTATTGATCTTTATTATGTTTATTAATAATTAATTTCGTTTCCTTTTGTTCTAATCAAATTACATGCATTCGGTTTTGACAATATATTAACGCAACTGTCATTAAAAAGTTTAAGTTTCAGTAATTTTTATGTATTTCTTCGATACTTAATAAATAATTTTTATTCTTAAACTAATTTAAATATATTTTGTTGAAAAATTTTTTTTATTTGAGGTATGTTCCAAGTATTGTGTTTATAAATGACAGTCACACAGTCACAGCCGTAACCAGCGGCGGGACCAGTGGGGCCATTACCCCACCAAAGATTTTGGAAAATTTAAGTGTAAATCTATTGAACTTGAGACTTCCTGTATTATATTCAGTAGATTTTATGCTTTGCCTTTAAATTGAGATCATTTTGCTATAGGATTTGGGTAAAAATTAAGACATAATTTAATAGCAAAATTGCACTCATTTTAATGTATTCAATAAAAACTTAGTTTTTGGCTCCACCAGACTTAAAATCCTGGTTATGGCAGTGCTCGCAGTTTACAATGTATTCACTTTGATAGTCTAGACTTGAAATTCATTATTTAACAACTTATTAAGCGATTAAACTTTAGATGAATTTTTTTTATCGAGTTAACTAAAAACTATAATTATCTATTAGTTAAGTATTGAAGATATATTTCTCTTCTATTACAGAAATCACAAGACTTTTTTTAAACAAATATCAATTGACCAATGCTTCCAACTTTTCTTAAAGGAAAATGTTTTATCAAAATTTCGCAACTCATTAAAATAATATGAGGTCAAGTCTTTAATAAACTTTAAAGTCAGGACTTTAATAAACTTACAAATTATCGATAATTCACTTTCTTTTAAGAGTTTTATTTATTTAACTTTTTTAAAGAAAACTTTAAGAAAACTTCTTAAATAAAAGTTAAATGAATAAAATTCTTAAAATTCTCATCATGAACACCACTTACCTATCATGACATTGACCGTAATACCAAACAAGTTAAGCAAATGTTTAGCTCTGGGGCTATTTATCTCAAAGTTCTTTGTGTTAAACAAAATTTCCCTTTGATTATGACATAAATATAGTGAATGTGTTAACTTTAGCATTGGTAGAATCAAAACATTACATAATCATTTCTCTACCTAATTATTAATTCCACCCAAAACTTTCTAAGAATAATCGATTCTTCACATTCTCATCAATTGCTTGGAAACCAGTGAGCAATGAATAAGTATATTATTATAATTATGTGTGAAAAAATCCAAAGTATGTGTCGTTTATGGGTATTTTAACATTGCATAAAATAAGGTTTAAATCTTTTTAAGACCGGATACAGTATATACAGGTAGAGGCTTCTGACATGTGTTAAACGTACAAATGACGAGATTGTTAACTAACTACTTATGTTTTTCTCAATAGTTTTCCTGTTTTTTTAAAAAAACTTCTACAATATAGCTGTCATAACAAAATGATGAAAAAATGAAATTTATTGTTCTTATATTAGTTATTCAAAGAAATGAATATAAATTTAGATTCGCTTCACTTATGACGCTATTCAATACTTAAGTAATGGTTTCAATGTAAAAAATGTTAACCGTAGGGTATTTTTGAAATTTAAATAGTTATTATTTTTTATAAAAGATTTTCATATGAAAAGAAATCTTAAAAGCTTGTGATGTGTGAAAATATTTATTGTACAATAAGTGAAATATGAATTCAATAAACTATTTAATTTATTACTATTAGAATGAATGAAATGAATGCAATTGAACTAACTTTCAATTAAACTCAGTTTCAATATTATTAAATTACTTTAAGTTTATTTCGTTAAGATTACGGTTAAGATCATAAAAATCTCATGTTTTTTATCTGATTTGAAAATAAGTAAATAAAAACATCTTAAATAACAACTGAGAAATGAAAAAGAAAATAAAGTAAAGAAATTTTCCATTAGTAAAAAAATAATTCCTTTATTTATAAAGTTTTCAATAACTGTGAACTCATAAGTATTGAATAGAAAGAAAGTTATTCTCTAAAACTTAATACTTTATTACTCTATTAAATGTGTGCGAAGTATCAAATAATAGCTAAAAATAAGTAATAAAATTTTAATTTATTACTGCGATTGGGTTTGGATCAAGTATTTTATATCAAACTGAAGGATAGAATTGAATAAGTTTCAAATTGCTATCAGAAGCTATTATTATAATAGATATTTCAATTTAATTGTGATTTTGAAATCTTTAAAAACTTCCTCGTTTTATGAAATTTAATATTTGAGATCAACAAATTTTCAGTTACGCAGAGAATTGGAATCATTGACGCAAAATCAAAGATCGCAAGTGTAACACATTTGCATTGAATAAAGAAAAACAAGTATTATTCCAGTCTTTTATGACGTAAATGACTATATATTTAATAATATAATAAATAAAACATTGAATAGTGAACAGAATATGTTCAATACATTATCTAATTTGAGAGCACAACTACTTGTTTAGCTCTAATTTAAAGTTTTCAATTTCAATAATATTTATTGTAATGCTATGCGATTACAGATAACAAACTTAACTCTGAACTCAAAAACATATCATTCAAAGGTGTCAATAATGAGAAAATATTAAGTTTTATTTATAGCCTAAAGTTTAAACCGCTCGTTAAAAAAAGTTATAGCTCTAAACGATAGCTAGAAATATACTGTAAATAATTATAACCTCATAAGTAAGAGGACAACACTTCTTAAGGACAGGAAATAAAGGATGAGTTCTTTGAATCCCTGAGTGCACAAAGAGTTGTTAAAACCCAAAAGAATTTAGTTTTAATCAGAATAGAAACGCAAAGTTCATGATCTGAGAAAAGGAACTCAATTAAGGTACTGACAATGTATTCAAAACTCTTATCACTTTTATGTAATTGTGTTGTGTATTCACTATTCCCTTAACTAATCACTTACGAATCACTTGTTATTACGAAAAGATTTGAGTTGTTTTTATTTTTATCAACTTCGATATCACTCATACAGCCAATAAACAAGGCTTAAGATAATCTATTTATGACTTAAAGTTTTGTAAAACTTATTGTTAAATAACTTTTTGTCAAAATTAATTCATTTTATTAGTTTCTATTATATTTAAATACAATATTTTTATTATCTTAAAAGTTGGTTAAATATTTATAAATAATTTATAGCATTCAAACATGAGATTTTTGATACAAAAATCATTATAAATAGCAAATAGAAATTTAAATAAATGTGATTCCTCTCTGGAAACAGTGTTATGCAATTCTATACTCATAATCCAAATGGTTTGTTACCAAAGCTGTTATTTTGCAGGCATTAAAGCATTAAATTTTCTAATGGTTTGTAAGTGAAACAAACTTTCGCTTGAATTCATTTTTACAACAGAAATATTGAGAAAAAAACTCCATTTCAACAAAACAATAACAAAATCGATATAAACTCTATTGAGGAGACAATTATTGAATGAAATCTTTATATAAAGTTGAAAACAGAGTCGAGTCGTTATAAGTGAGAGAAAAATCTATACAAAGGGGTCAGCGATCGGTTATTAAAGAAATAAAATAAAGCTTATGATAACAATTTATATGCCGTATTCTTCACTGTCTTCGTTGAGAACAGATAATAGACTCGATTTAGAGACTCTTCTTTTTGAAGACCAGCTCCACTGATGTCTTGTTTTATTGTCACTATCATTAAACTCTCCCTGAAGTGCATTAATCCACGACTCAATGGATTGAAAGTTATTGCCTTCACTTTTTTCATTCAATTTTTCAGTTGTGCACAAAACCAATGATAAAAAGCTCGCGTCACGATATGATTGAACACTGAATTCATGGTCTGGATCTCTATGAGATCTCTCCACTCTTGCCCTCTTCAAGTTTATAATACAAAACGGACGCTTTGCTGTGATTAGTCCCCAATAAGGATAAACTATAGCGAAATGTTCTAATGAGGTCTTATACACAACTACTAATACTTTCTGTCCATTTGTCTTCTGGAACCCTTCGGTTTGGATCGATTTTGATGTGAATTTCGAATCAAATGATACCATTTCAAGTACTCCCGACTTAATGACACCTAATTCTGATGAATGCATTTTTGTCACGATTTAATTTAATACTGAACTTTATTTTAAATATTTCAGAAGTTTTAATGCGATAAAAAACTTCAGTTTATCTCATAGTGAAAATCGATTAACTTTTTCTTTTTTTCTTTGATTGAAAAATTATAATTGAAAACTTTTCAAACACTTCATTAAAGTTCGTCAGTAGTGAAGAAGTAAAATACTTTTGGTCGCACTTCTCTTAATATAGCCAACAAAGTAAACAAATAAACTGTGAAAACAAGTTTGGTTTGAGGCTTGAGGTGCGCCAGTGCTTAAGTACTAAATTTATGTAATACATGACATTGTGAGCCAATGCTATGATTACAGCATCGGTTGGCTGGGAAACTATGATGGAGATTGAGATTGCCTACAACTCAAACTTAGCACAGTTTGTACTGTACTTCATATCTGACTATTGCTTTTCACATTAGTTTGAATGACTTGGAAAATACAGTAATTCATACAATTCAATAACTCATTATGTTTTTTACGTGATTTCACGAATTATTAATAAATTCTTTTTTTTCAATATTCAATAGTCAGGAAATAAAATATCTATTTTAAGCGCTCTCTTCCTCCTCAAAACTTATGTCTCTCATCACATTTTAAGTGTTCTTTTCTGATTCTCGTTTTCGCTTTCAAACTAAATGACATAATGGGATCTTATGATTGCTTTTATTGGCCTCCTTTTCATGCATTAGTTAGTGAGTGATTAAGTGTTTTGCGTTCATAACACAGAGACTTGACTTTTATTTCTTGCATAAGTTTTCAATTGAACAAAACAAATAACATGATAAGTAAAAAAAATTTCATCAAATTATTTTGTTTATTATTCTTAATAATCATTATCCAAATAATAAATTACTGTTAAATGCTCTGGAATGACAAACAATATGTTTCCACAGAGGATAGAATTTAGAGAATTTTGATATAAAAAAAGCTATTTTTAGATTAAAATTGTTGTTGTTTTATAGCTTTTAGATATTTATCAGTTATGTTTACATTTAGAATTAATTCAAGGCAAATGATTTGGATATTACACAATAAAAGGGTTTTATTGAATAGCAAATTGTTATTAATGTGCGAAAAATTGCATAAAAAATTTCCCTTTTATTTAAAAAATTTATGCATTACATAATTTGCACAAAAATGCAAACATTTATTTTTAATTTGGAAATTACTTGAAAAACAGGTGTTTTCCATCTTTGCAAACAAATAAAAAACAAAAACGCATTAAATTGAAAGCGCTTCAATTAAAATATAGGAAAATAAAGTGTATTGCATGCGATTTTATGACAATTTAAGGATTAATAGAAAGTTATGAAATTTTCTATCATCGAAATTGAATACCGCACCCAAAAAAACTTTCCCAACACTATGACATTACTCATAAACATATTCAATATGAATATTATTTATACAAATTTTCTATATTAGTCAAAAACGACATGAAAAATGGATAAGCAATTTGTTCCTTCAATGACAATTCAATGATAAGTTATACTGAAATATATAATGACAAAAATGCGATTAAATATTAATCTATGAATTATTTTTCTAATTGTTTTCTCCCAAAAGTGTTGTATGTTTTTATTGCAGACTATGAAGTATTTTGTTTGTGTTGAACATGAAAAGAAGGAATGCAAGCAAAATATTTCATGAATTGATGATGAATTTAGGACAAGGTCTGTGTGTCAACATTTTGATGCATACTTTGAGCCAAGTTTATCCAAAAAAAACAAATTTTATCTTTATTGTATTAGGGCTTAAGTAAGAGTGAATGAGACAGAATTTGCCCTAAAACTATTTAGATTTCTAATCATTATTGTATCCCATCTATGAATAGCCGTCTGGAATATATCAAACTTTCAAACTTTCATGAGAACTAGTTTTAAATGCAATTCATAATATTTGATTACAATTCACATCTTTTACTATAAATCAATTATTTGAGATTAAAATAAGTGATTACAAGCTATTGTTTGCTAGAAATTTGGTCAACTTTTCAATATGTTGGTCAAGGAATGTGTTTATTTTATTCAATACTTTGGTTAGAAAAATAAATTTATCTCTCAATTGTTGAAACTAATAACGATTTTCTATAATAAAAGATAACTCGGATGAATAGCTGGTCTTAAATAATAAAATTTACTTTTATTGTCCTTTATTATTGCAAAATATGATAATTCCCACAATAGATTCTCAGTCTTTGACTATACTTTGAGCTCTTTATATCTTGAATATAACAAAAAATTAATGCAAACATCAAAGAAAATATGAATTGAAGGATGTTTTTCAAGTAAAAGAGGATTCAATTTATGGATTTTTTTAAAATTACTATTTACTTGGAATAGATGCAGAAAATAACGAAAATATGTGATTAACGCACTGCAATACTATGTGTTTATTTTAAAGCTTACATTTCGCATATTCCGCATAACTTTTGCATATTTTCCTCTCA
>JAQIWZ010000861.1:0-15179 GCA_034697245.1 Malaconothrus monodactylus | reverse complement strand
ATAATCAATTTCATAACTATTTAGATAAATATTTAGAAAAAAACTAATTTTAAAAAATGAAAGACCTGTTGAATAAGCAATGATTTAGACTCAGGAACAGCTCCAGAAACTCCATCAACAGTTGGCAGAGAAGTGTCAACAGTTAGTAATCGATCCGATTCTAAAGTGGAGACGTTGGGAACGGGAGGCGTCAGGTCTGAGAACGTGAGCTGTGTTTGGGCTGAAGACAAATCACTGACTGATGGTTTGTAATCATTTTGTGCAGAAATCATATTATTTATTGACAACAATTGATTCTCATTTTGATTATAAACCATAAGAGGAGCAGAGTTTTCACAATTAATAAATGCGTTGACAGAACTTTGCGTTGAGGGCTGTGTTGACGACATGACCACTTCTGGCTGTGGAACAGATGATGTCATCGATGGCGAAGAATCTATCCTTTCGTCCATTTGTGGCATTTATTTAATTATTAATTATTATTATTATTATTATTATGTGTTTTGAAGTTTAGCAATAAATCAATTATTTATAAAAACAATTCATTAATAACTGAAGAGTTATTCAAATATCGATAAATATTTAATAATTTTGACATTCTTTCTATCATTTAGTTGTTTATTAAGTAATAAAATAATTAGAAATATATTTAAATTTAATCACAATTTATTATATTTTGATTTGTTTTGTACTTCAATATAAAAAGTTTGAGTTAGTTTTCAGCCACTGATCGACAAAATTGCACTTTTGTTTCATCTCTTAATCATTATATTCAACGATAATATCAATAATAATATCAATAATAGTAACGATTTTTTTCAAAACAATAATCAAAACAAGTTTATTAATAATTATTATTAATTAAAATTCAATTTAAAATTTCTTTTCGTTTTTTAAACTTCTGTTATAAATGAAAAGTGAGAGAAAAAAAACAAAAACAAAACATTAATAAATAATTAATAATAAGGTGAAAAAAAAGTTATTAAAAAATTTGAATTTTGCAAAATAAATGATTAACAAAACAATCAATTAATTGATTTAAAATATAGAAAAACTTAAAAATTTCTTACATTTACACAAATTGATGGTTAATATGTTTTTCTCATTAGATTTAATATCAATAGAGTTGTTGTGTCTAAACATATTATATAACATTTTAAGCCCTTATTATATATATAACTTAGTGGTCATCCATTCTGAACACCATCTGCGCGAAGGACATCAATGATAATAATAATGAATAGCATCACATACACACCAAAACACTCTTATTTTTGACTTTAATATTAAGTACTTTTTGTTTTTCTTTCTTAACTCAATTTTCATATGACTTATAGGTTTAGAATCAGAGACGAACTACATATCAAAAAGTACCGAATCATTTGAATTGATAATAAAAGTAGTTTCTATACAAAAACTTTATTCAATACTCAATCTCTCTATCTATGAATCACTCTCTCTATGAAAGTGGAAAGTATTAGAAATAGAAGCGATTCATGAAATTTGTTTTTGTTTTCGAAAAAAATAATTTTTCTGATATAGAAATGCGTTTTTGCATAAATTCATAGATTATTATTTGCAAATTCTTTTAAAGAATCAAAAATGTAAATATTTTTGTAATTTTTCGTATTTATCAAAATTTGAAGCCTCAATAACACATTGGGTTAATTACCGAAATCTTAGTACCCGTTTAAAAGTCTATCGTTTGTTAGACACCCACTGGAGCTAAAAATTTATACTTTTGGGACCATTTCATAAATTATTTGCAAAAGTTTTGTTTTTGATTTAATTTCAATTTGAATTCAATTAAATTCTTTGATGATTTGAATAAGTATTCAATTTGATAGAATCGGCACTCATTCAAACACTTATTCATATCTTTTAAAACACGATAAGACCTTAAACTCATAAAGTTCTTGAAAATTCCTAACTATTTATTTGCAAAATATGGATAAGTCTGTTGTCTATCAATAAATCGCAACACATTTAGTCCTGAAATGCCTATCAAATTAGTTTTCAAAGACATAAATTATGGCAAATAACGTATAAATACATTCATTCAATGAATTTATTTCTGATTTATTAACTAATGAATCAAAATATTTGAGTTTAAAAATAACTGCAATTAAGCAATATTTGAATGAAAGTAATTATTAAACATTCATAGCCTTGAAGATTGCGTATTGTATTAAAAATGCAATAAATTATTTTATCGGCAAAAACGGCACATCCTTTTCATTTGAAAAACAGGATAAAACGATATAAAGTTCTTACTTTTAAATACGCCTTTTTTTCTATTTATAAGTTTTGACTTTAAAAATTCAAAACCAACAAAACTGTATTTGTATTTAAAGTTTCGGTACTTTTGAATAACGAGTTTCTCATCATCTTCAATACATATTTTGAGTTTTAAAAAGGTTTAAAATTTGAGTAAACGGATAGAAGTGATAGTAATGATGACCAATAAAAGGCAAATGATTGGGCCGGACGGCCATCTTGTAAAGCAAAGGCATATTTTAGTGCTTCTGATTCCATGCGGTATTTCTCTTATTATTATAATAAGCAGTGAGTCTCACAACGAGTATTCATATGAGTTGTGTCTAAAAATCTTTTTAAGCGTTTATTTCATTTAAAACAATAATTTGTAAATTAATTTAAATTTAAATTTGACTCAATTTATAGACAATTAATAAACTTATAAGTGTTGACGTCATTAATAATTTGATTATCAATTCATTCATCCATTAATTGATCAGAAATTAAGAATAAAAAAAAGAGAGAATTTTATTATTATTTAAGTCGATTTCAACACAAAAACTGTTATTTAAAGTAAACGATTAATAATTGAGAACAAAAACTATTATTGATATCAATATTATTATTATTAAAACTAATTCTCAAATCATTTATCAAATTATAATTAATTATAAAAAAATATTTAAATATTTCATAATTTAATCAAAAATTGTTTTAAAAAATATTAATATTTTTCAATAATATTTCGATATCTTTTCTGATCAACAAAACTGAAGAAAAAATAATTTTTGTCTATATTTTTCTGAATCTGAAGAAAACGGAAATAATTGTAAAATAATAATTAATAATAATAATAGTTAATAATAGTTGTATTGATGGCCGCAACCAATGATATGAATGAAACTCATGAAAGTGTGTCGACAACCACTACAACGACAGTAATGACCACTTCCTCAACAGTCGAGACAATAGTCAGCAGTTCGTCTTCGCCATCATATGCACAAAAACTGAAACAATTGAGTGCTGACAACAACCTATTAATTACTAATAATGAATTGAATCATAATTTAAA
The DNA here is from genome assembly GCA_034697245.1 of Malaconothrus monodactylus. Taxonomy (NCBI): domain Eukaryota; kingdom Metazoa; phylum Arthropoda; class Arachnida; order Sarcoptiformes; family Malaconothridae; genus Malaconothrus; species Malaconothrus monodactylus. Next base: position 11,851 of record JAQIWZ010000861.1, on the reverse strand, counting down.
TAACAATCAAATGATTAATAGTATTAATGAAATGAACGGAACTCTAATTAATGCAAATAATGTAAATATTGTTAATAATTGTTCACAAAATTCAAGTAATTCAAGCACTAGTTCTTCGTCTTCATTATTGTCATCAAATGGAAGTAATCCATGGCTTTCGAGAAATGCTGCGAAAGTGATCGCGAACTCAACTCTTAATGAAATTAATGGTAAACTATTTTTTTTACTTATGATTTAATTTTTTTAATTTAAATAACTTCATAGCCTTTTAAATGACTGTTTAGTTTATTTTATCGATAGTTTTAATTGTTTTTTAGTCTCAATTCTTCGAATTCATTATAAAAATGCTTTAAACTTGATTACTTTTGTTGTTTGTTGAAAAAAATGAATCAATTGATAGCTATTTTATTGAAATATCAATTTATAATGTATTTAATTAACTGTTGGAACGATAGGATTATTGTTTATTCAATATTAAGGACACGTTTCGCTTTAGTTTAAAGCAAACAAAATAATGATTTGGAGAATTGTTTCAATGATTTTTTTTATTTAAAATAAAAATTCAATTCTTTTTTTTTTAATTCATTAATAATAATAAATTTGGTTTCGATTCAAATGAATTAATTTAATACTTTTATAATGACCTAAATTGAGATCATTTTCTTTAATTTATATGTTTTGCTTAAAATGTTGAGCCGGTATTTGTTTCTCTCATTTATTGCTGTTTTTTGTGTTACTACAAGGAAAAAATTTCAATTAATTTCTTTTTTTCATTCGAATTGACGAACAGTTAATTTTATGTTATTATGAAATTGAATCTTATATTCAGTTATTTGCGTTGAGTTAGTCTAATAGTAGTGTTTTATGTCTAAATCCATAAGAGACAAAAAAATAAGTTATCTTTAGAGCCAACGCGAACTTGTTTTTTAGTTTTAAATTCACAAAAAGCTTCATTGGAGTCTAAATGCGCTAATCGTTTGCCTCACTGTCTGGTTATCTGTTGATTAAACGAGTTTTCTGGTACTCGATTTCAATCAATTCATTCAAAATGTCTTTTAAATTACTTCAAAATTTATTACACACTTTTCTAACTATTTTTCTTAATTCCTAATAAATTAAAATATTTTAAAACCTTTTTTTCTAAAAGTAGTTTTTCACAGTTTTATTCATTAGATTGTATTTAAAAATTATGGCTTTTATCGCCTTCGAAGGTATAAATTAGTCACATATGAAGAAAATGAATGAATTAAAGCTTTAAGTGTTTAAATAAGACTAAATAGTTGCTGTTTTACAATTGAGAATATATTAAGATAAAATAACAATAGTCTGCCTTTAGTATTGCATTATTATTACCTAATCATTAATTATTGCTATTACGCAACTACTCATGAAGTTTTTATTCATTTAATTATCTTTCATTCAATCAAACCTGAGTTTATCTTAAAGCCAAATATCAAATAATTGATACATATTTTTAGTTTCATTTTTATATTATTTACTTAACCATTAAATGCTTGAATTATTATACTTTAATATTAATTAAATTTATGGGAATTTAATTTGATCTAAAATTGTTTGCTTTTCATTTTGTTTCAATAACATTAGACAAATATATTAGAGAAATATTTATTCCTAAATTTGTTGATTTATGTAAACCGCGAAAAATCTAATAATAGCAACAGTTGTCATAAATAAAATCTAATTTAAACTCAAATATCGATTTGAAGTTTGCACCAAAAAGTCATAAGTAGTTCAAAAGCTAAAAAACTCGTCACACTTTTAATTAGAATTAAGGCATTTTCGTTATTAAATTAAGTTTAAAAAATGAAATTATTACTAATTTCTATTTTATTATCTATAATGAAAACATTTAAGTTTGAGTTTCGTGAAAAATAAAATAAAATATACTATCAGTTCCGGGAAGTATTTTTTGTTGAGAGTTTCGCTGTCTTTCATTCTCAAACCTTATGTTAATAATTGAATGATTAATAGTTTAGCGAAGTATTGCTATTGACAATGAATGTGTTTTATATATATATTTTTTAAAAATATTAATGACTTCATTCTAAAGAATTGATTCTCCTTTCTCTCCTTTCTGAGTTTTACCGTTATATAAATCAATTAAATTAATAGTCATTTTGATAAACTTTAATGAAATGGCTTTCAATTTCTTCTTTGAATTATTTTCTTAGTGATTATTAAAATTGAAAAACACAAATATTACCGATTCTGATAATGCTATAAAAATTTAATATAACGATATTTTGATGCATATATTTTATTATAATTATAATCGAAAAAAATGCTTTATTCAATTCGATATTTTTTTCCCTAATTCTCTGAATCAATAATTGAAATGATTATTATTTAAAATGAATTGAACGCACAAACTATTGTGAAAATGGTTTAGAATTTAATGTTTAGAGTATTATTCACTATAATTGGCTCATTGTTCTCTAACTCATTAACTAATAATTATTCGAAAAATTCGCAAACTTTTAATTGCAACACATGTTTAATATATCGTGTATTACATCGTATACTATCGTTTAGCAGAAGTTTTTCAAAAGTGCAATTTGCGGTCTATTACTAGTCTGTGAGAAGGTCTCGAATGAATCGTGAAAATGCTTTTTAACGATTTACAAATTAGACGCAACTAAATGCAAATTTAATCACTAAAACATTTTTCTGTGAATTTTTAATTTAAAGTTCAAATCGAGTTGACTTTTGAGATATTCTATTAACTGACCGGTCATTGAGTCATTAAAGTATTTGAAGCGTGAAAAACTTGAGCTCAAGTTTGAATGCAGTGCAAAAAATATTACCAATTTGTTTCAGTTAATATGTAGTTGTTTATAGCCCTTATGCTTCATTGAATAATGTGGTGTATGTGTCAGCAAATCAAATATTTAGACTATTTTTATGTCATCACACGATTAAAAGCACATATCAATAATATTACAAAGAAATTCAATGTTTACCAATCGGACGGATTGCGACTAATTTACCTTTGAATTGGACTTTAAAAACTTCATGTTTTTAACCTAAAGTTGTGACACCACCTTAACTTATTTTAAGAAGTTTTTAAACAGTATTTTAGTATCTGAATCGCAGACATACTATAATTCAGGTATAATTTTTTTTTCTTTTTTTATTAATTCGTGAGACTATAAAATGAGAAATTTGTTTCCTTCAAATCGAACCTTAATTATAGTTTTTCGAATCGCCTTATATTTAGTTAGAGCTAAGGATCCGTATAATTGTGATCTGATTTGAAACTTAAATTGAGAGCCATTATAAATAACAGATGCATTATTACTCACACACACTCTCTTTCTCTCTATTCCAATGTGTCTATAAGAGAGATAGAGGTAAAAAACATGATTACGTAATTGGCAGACACACACTTTTCTCATAGCCTTCATGTACAGTAGAACAGAGAAAGAGAGAGAGAAAATAATTATTACAAGTGAATTAAAACTGATATTAACTTTATGTATAAAATACATATATATTTCTTCAATACTGTTGCGGTGTTCCATATGGAGACTCATTTGATGCCATTCACTACCACCACATTGAGATCCGATATCACCAATCTTTGCTACTTCCATGAAATTAGGTGCGCCCTAAACACTTCTACAGAATTTATTCTTTAATTCTTATGCTATTCATTCTATTCTAATTCATTTAAATTTTAGTTCATGTGTAACATCCGTTTAATCCATATTTGTTTTATATTAATAGTAAATTTAAAACTAATTTTTATTAAATAATTTTAATTGTTTTTAAAATCTATTTTTTTTCTTCTATAAATAGGAACAGCAAACAGTTCGTGGACTAACACAACGACTTGTGCCTCATCACAATCGCAACACAATCATAATGTACAGAAAAACGCTGTTAAGGTTTAACACATTTTTATCTCATTTTAAAAAAACTAATTTCTTTTTCTTTCATATAAATATTCGGTTTAATTAATAAAACTCAATATAATTCAGAGTCAACGCATGTATTTAGTGAGACGTTATCCCTTTCGTTCACAGCCATTATCTGATTAACATTTATTTTAAATGTCCTTCAGTTTTAAGTTTTCTATTTTCAATGTTAGTAAAAAAATGTGATTTTTTGAATCTCTCAAAACGTTGTCAAATGTCTTACAAATTGCATTCTCTACTTAAAAGTCCATATTTTCTACAATCTATTTATACACTTCTTGATTACAAATTTATTTAATTAATTAATTATACTTTATTTCGTAATCATAGCAAAACGTTGCGAATATTAATGATATAAACGATTGGCCGACTCTTAATGAAGTCCATAAAAACGAGGTATTGTTATATAATTTGTTGTGTTTATTATTTATTATAGTTATAATAATAGCAATTGTTTTGTTAATTAAAATTATATCTAAATAAAGGTCTCAAAACGAAATTCGAGCGCAGACGACAATTTGAGTGGCAGCGAATTTGTCTCAGCCTCTGGTGACCCGTCATTGCCCTCAACGCCTGTCAAGTTGGCCAACAATTGGACGCCACAATCAGTTAACTCAATGTCATCTTCAACTCATTTCAACTCTAATCGAGACAACTCTCAGACATCACAACCACAATCATCACAAGACGACGAAGACTCGGCTAAAGAGAATTGTGATCGTGATGGCGGACATTCATCAGGTCCGGGAACTGATTCGACGTCAACTACTCCTAAATCTGCTAAAAAGAAAGGTATTTCTACTTAGAATTTATTCATTTCTTTAGATTGAAACTATTTTTACATTTCGTGCATTTCAAATATTTCCTTAAAGCAGTATTTACTCTATTTTACTCATTAAAACTGTAATAATAGCTATAATTAAATTATTACAGTAGTCGACCTCTATTTTAAATATTCAATTACAAAGAATGAGCACAAATGTGTTAATCGATTGTCTTCTCTTTTGTAAATTTTATTATTTTATTTCTTTGTCTTTTTTAAAGCATTCAAATCGATTATACTTCATCTCAATAATGATTTAGTTGAGAAACGTTGAGTCGTTTTACTTTGTTATCACTTTTTATGATCTGGTTTTATAGTTACAGATGTCGTCAATTCATTTGATTCTATGACCCAATTCCCAAAACATTTCTTTTCTAAAGAGCCCTTTTAGCTCTAAATATAAGTGCATTTTTCTTCTTATTTTTCGTCTCTTTTTTATCCTCCAATGCTCTTATTTTTTTCTCTTTTTCCTCCCAATTAGACGGGTATTAAATTTAATTTTCTAATTATTCTCAATTTATTTCACTTAAATTATTTTCTGGTCTAAACTTCCATTTCTTAAGTGTTTTTAATGTATCGAAAGTTATTTCTCTTCTCAAAACTTGTTTCAGGGATTTATTTCAGTGCCTTAAGCCTTTAAGATTAGGTTAACTTAAATTTTGCCTTTATATCAAAAGTTTTCTTTGTTTTATCTAAATCTTGAAAAATGTGAGTTCATGGAAACTATTATAGTCTAGAAAAACATGATTTTCACATTATTTCTTGTAGCAATTTATTCGAAATAAATATTAACTTTAATTAATTAATTTAAATAATTGCTGAATAGGTCCAAAGAAATGGGTGCCACTAGAGATCGGTCCTCCTCCACAGTCCAAACCAACTCGTAGTAAAAGCTCTTCAAGTGCTCGAGAACATGAACGCGAGGAACGCGAACGCAATAGAGATCGTCCGTCAACATCACGTCGCGAACGACGCGAAGAACGTTACGATCATCACTCATCTGGTGCTGAGAATTATCACTCCGACGATCACACAAAAGGTGGCAGAAATCAAGATCACGAAACTTCTGGTCATTATCACGGAAGTGGAAGTCGTAGAGGTCGTGGTCGAGGACCACGTGGTGGTCGATCCTCAACTAGCGGTCATGTGACGCGACCGCGCTCTCAATCAGACCAACACCACGACGACTATCCGGCAGATATTGCCTTTTACGTGGATTATTCACCTGTGGATCTGACGGGCATTCAAGTGACACCTTTTATCGGTCCCTTTTATTTCAATAATTCATATCTGGGCGTAGATCCCGATACTCTTAAGGATTATATCAAAAAACAAATCGAATATTACTTCAGTGAAGAGAATTTGCAGCGAGACTTCTTCCTTAGGAGAAAAATGGATCAAATGGGCTTTTTGCCCATCTCTCTCATCGCTTCCTTCCATCGCGTTCAGGCTCTCACACAAGACGTACAAATGGTTATCGACTCGTTATCTGATTCTACTTTAGTCGAAGTTGTCGATGGAGTTAAAGTGCGAACAAAACTCAATCCAGAGAAGTGGCCTTTAGTAAGAATTTTATTCTTTGCTTAGGATCAAAAATCTAAATCTTATTTAAATATTTATTCCAATCTATAGATCGATAATTTAAGTGCAGCTGCAGCTGGTCTTCACGCAAACGTTCCCGCTTTCATTCCGGGCCAGCCCTATGGTTATGGCTATGGTTATGGAGATCCGTCTTTTCATCCATATGGCGAAGAAGCGGACGGAGGAACTGATGCCGACAATGAAGCTGACAATGAAGACAATCGAATTGAAAATAAAAATGAATTAATTGGTGGCGATGTTAAGGATGTCAATAAATCTAATGGTAAGAAATATGTTTTGGTTCAATATTATTGTTTTGCATCTATTTTTTGAAACAATTCATTCAAATGATGAAACTATTGGAATTACCGTCTGATAAAAAAATTGATTACAGACACCAATGGCTGCTATTTTTTCTGATTATTATTTATCTTATTATTTTCGCTCTATTATTGAGTTTTATAATTGATTCTAAAGTTAATTTATTCGTATATTTTCTCTAAAAGATATGTACAATAAATCGGGACCAGTGAAAAATATGACAAAACAATTAACTGCGAAAGAAGTGCCACAGAATGAAGAAACAGTTTCACAATCACCTAAAGACGTGCCATCGAAATCATCAAAAGATGTGATAACAAAAGAGCAACAGTCAACACAACAAAGGCATCAGTCATCGAACCACAGAGGAAGTGATGTAAAGACAGACTGGAAGGAAGTCAAGTCTAAAAAGTATAAATCACGTGGAAAGCCTTTAAACGATAGCGAAAGCATTAAAATAAATAAACCATCAAATGATGAGTTAGCCTTTCAGTTCGACGAAGACTTAGATTCGAATCATTTGATTGGACGTAAGAATCAATTCACTTCGTGGTCGGACGACGACAGCGATTATGAGATCAGTGATAATGAAGTCGCAAAAATAATTATTGTCACACAATCTCTATTGACCTCAAGAGTCAAACACGAAGGATATGATAGAACTGGCGATTGGATGACAAGAGTTAAATTGACTCAAGAATTGGAAAAAATCATAAATGACGGCCTATTTTATTACGAACAAGACTTATGGACCAAATTGGGAGATAAACAAGAGTCCAAACAACACAAAACTGTTGATATTATATCACAAGAAGCTTTTGAAAAATATGCTCCAAAATCATCTCAAAAGCCTAAAGCATATCCGCCGCCACCACCTCCTCCACCGCCGCCCACTTTTGAAGAAGATTCCTATTTAGAGCGACATGCTTCAGGTATTTTTTTCATTTTCATAGTTGCGAAAGTTGGCTATAATTGGATCTCAAAATGTGAGATCAATTATTGCAATCAATTTTTTTTACTCATCAATGTTTGTACTGTATTTCTATCGGTAAAAACTTAATGTAATTATTGCTGAGATAATAATATTTATATATTTTTGCTTCAAAATGAAGGTTCGCCAATAGCCAGTTCTGCACCTGTGGCAGCGCCAGAGCCGAGAACTCCTAAAACGCCGCGAATGAAGTCTCCTCTAACAGATCCACGTTTCTATCCGGCCCCTGAGCCACATCAGGTCGAAAACGGAACTCCTCGTAAGCAGAAAACGAAATATTCGTCGAATCCTCCGATCGAGCATCACATCGGTTGGGTTATTGATGCGCGCGAACATGCAGTACACGCCTCACTTGACTCCCTGGTGGAGACATCGGCTGCAGTCGCTTCTCAATTGTCTACTAGTCTGGGCTCAACGCCTCAATCACTGCCATCATTTGAACATCCGTCACATTCACTTCTTAAAGAAAATGGATTCACACAATTGGTTTATCATAAATACCGCTCCAAATGTCTTAAAGACAGAAAAAGATTAGGTATTGAAGTGTAGACAATATTTATAACATTGTTTTTGAAATCAGTTCGTTTTCAACACTTTTATCATTATTTTTTTTTGTGATTTCAGGAGTCGGTCAAAGTCAGGAAATGAATACACTTTTTAGATTCTGGTCTTTCTTTTTGAGAGAACATTTTAATAGAAAAATGTATGAAGAGTTCAGGCGAACCGCTAACGAGGACGCCAGTGCTGGTTATCGATATGGTTTGGAATGTCTTTTTAGGTTTTATTCTTACGGTCTTGAAAAACACTTTAGACAAGACTTGTTCGACGATTTCCAGAACGAAACCATTAAAGACTATAAGTCAGGTATTCATTTAAATCATTTATTTGTTTTTCAAACATTTTTTTAATCAAAAGTCATTTTAAATATAAATCTATTTCCATTCAATTTCTCGTTTTCAATCATTTTTAAATTATTAATCATATGATTGTTGTCTATTGAGTGGTAAAGTAATTAAAACCTGTTTATAATTCAATCTTTAACTTGCATTAGTTTTGATGGTTGGCCGCAACTCGTTTACATTCTATTTATTTTGCATTTTTAGGTGAATTGTATGGTTTAGAAAAATTTTGGGCATTCCGTAAATACTTTAAAAACACGACTTCACTAGAAATCGAACCATTCCTTCTCAAACAGTTGGATCGATATAAAAACGTCGATGACTTCAGATTAGATGTAAATTATTTCTAATTTAATTACTATTGAAAATGTAAATTAATATAATCTATGATTGAATTGAAGGTCGAAACTATTGCTCAACGCGAACGCGAGACTCAAAACAAACGTGAAGAGTATAATAAATCGAAACATAAGGAGAATAAAGGGAAAGAAACTGTAAATAAAAGTGATTCACGGCATAATAGCGGCAGTAATGTTAGCAGTAATGATCGCGGACACCATTACAAAAGGAGGAGTAATCATGAAAGAGATCGCGATAGATATTGGAATGATAAAGGAAGAGATCGAGACTCGGAAGAAACAAGAAATGATAGAAGTCATAGAAGTGATCGCCAGCGGCAGTATCACAATCGTACCAACAGTGGAGACAGAGATAGAGATAATAATAGGCAGCACTTCCATAAGTCTCATAAAAATCAAGACAATAACAGGTAAAGAATGAATTGATTTAATTTTCAAATTATATATTAATTACATATTTTTACTATAATTAAAATGAATTAATTTCAGAAATCGTGATACGAATTCTTCTAACAATAAGAGCAGTAATAAAGACCGTTCAAGTAATAACGCAAAAGCGGGTGATAATAGTAGTAGTAATACGATTACAAATACGAATAGCAATTCTTCAAGTGATAAAATTAATAGTAATTCAAGTTCAACAATACTTAACGCCAAACCAACAGTTAATAATAACAGCACTCCAGTGACCAGCACTTCGTTCGCTGCAATCGTCGCCTCCAAGACTTCACAGCCATCAGCAACTAATTCATCCACATCTCAGACACCAGTGCCGTCTTCTTCGGCCAATCAGTCCAATGACGCGTCAATTGCGTGAATATCAGGCCTTTTGTCAATGTCTTAAAAGTGTATTTTTGTCATATAAACCAATTCTCACAACTAGTCTCTCATATATTCCTTCAGCAGTTTTACTGTTATTATAATTAATTATTTGCTCACTTTTTTGGTTCAGGAATACTATCGGTAAGCTTTTCATTCAATTCAGCTCTTGACTCACATATAATTGCTATTAATATTTCAAATAATTTCAAATCAAAAGATTCTGTACAGAGCTATCATATCATAAATCAATTTTACTTTTAGTTACTATGTATAGAATCTAAATATTAATTATCCATTGAATGAAATTTTCAATTTTTGGATGACTTATATTTTGAATCCGTGTAAGGCTGCAGTTGAGTCTAATATCTAATGATTCAATTGTGTTCACACAAAGCGGACAAAACATATAGCAATTATATCAGCATTTGTTCAAATAGTCGTAATTTTCATTACAATTATGTTCGATACTTTGCTTATAGTATTTTTTTTTCTAATTTTTAGGTCATTTTGCAATTTGTAAATTTTTTTGAATGTACTTCAGTTTTATTTCGATTCGAATTATTATTAAGTGAAATGAACGATATTTTTCTCGAAAAGAAGAAAAAAATTAGGAATTGATTTCGAATTAATGGTTTAATGAACTGATGGAAGAATTATTGTGTATTTTTTTTCTAAATAAGTGCTTCCTTTCAAAACATCACAACCTAATTGAAGAAACTATTAATTGGGATCAATAATAATGAATTGAATAATACTTTTTTTAGTCCAAATCAAATCATCTGTTAATAAAAATTAAAATAAATGCAGAAACTATTTAGTTGTTCGAAAGAAGAGGAAAATCTAATTTATGCATAAATTGTGTACTTCTTATCAATTATTTAAAATATTGAATACAAGACTGATTAGAAGAATAGATCGCATCTCATATTCAAATGATCATTAATTTCAGTGCCTTTAATGCCATTTTCTCACTCATCAAAAGCAAACGTGAAAAAAAAACATTTTTTTTATTAAAATTTAAAGCAGAAACAGCTTAAATATTGGTTTCAAAACCAAATTTCTTTCTATCGCAAATTCAACTAATGTTCGAAATCTTTTACAAAACTTTAAACTCGTTTTTTTGGGTTTGTTTTTGAATCCAAAACAGACCACAAGAAACACACAATTCGTCCATTTATTAGTTAATTAGAAAAATTGCAAATGAAGTCATTTTCTTTTCTCAGCGAAAAATAAATGCAAAAAAATTTCATATCTTTTGTTTTGCAAAACTTTTTCGTCGCTATGAGTGAAATATTAGGGTTAAAATTATTGATAATTAACTATTGATATTATACATTAGGAGGTGTTTAATCAAATTTAGGATTTAATTATTATTATTATAAAGTTGTATTTAAGACGAAACACGAAAAATACCAAAAAATAATGCATTCGTAATAATTTCGATTTTTTTGAGCTTTGAATTTATGTTTATCTTTAGTTTACTTTACGTTTTATTTTTTAATCTGTTGTTTCGTTTTGGCTATAATTCCGCTACTTTTCTATGTCTAATTCAAGCTTCAAATTCATGAAAAACTGTTTATTCCATATTTTGTTTGAATATTTTTTAATCTTTTTTTCTCTTGTCTTTTGAGTGAAAAATTACAACATTTAAGCTCTTATTATAACTATTATTATATAATCTATGATTATTATTACAATTATTGTATTTATTATTATTATATTATAATTAATTTCGAATGATTTGCTCACAAACAAAAAAGTTAACTAAAAGCTACCAAAACAAAGTGAAACGCCTAATGATTTGAATGATTTTTTTTGTTAACTATAATTATTATAAGAGAAATGTGTTTTGGAATTTAGAAAAATTGTAAAATAGGTTTAGTCTCTGTTATGTTCCTTCTATTGAGTTCTTCACATTTTTATGTTTAATTAATATTTAGTTTTTTTTTTGCTGTAATAGAGCTCTGAGTCCGAGATATCATTTATTTACCACTTGAATGAAATGTGAAATATATTTTGCTCTTTAATTACATGAAGAAGTAAACCAATTTTAGTAATAACTTATACATTGTCTGTTTTGTCAAATAGTTTAAAAACAATCTTTGTTCAATATGTTC
>JAQIWZ010000860.1:0-15185 GCA_034697245.1 Malaconothrus monodactylus | reverse complement strand
TTATTATTGACAACACTATTACTATTATTATTACTGTTATTATTACTATTGTTATTACTATTACTATTACTATTACTATTATCTAACTCTTCACTACTTTTTATATTACTATTTATTAATTCGTTTCCAATTGAACTCATTCTAAAAGCTTTTTATTATTTATAATTAAATTGAATGGTTCGGTAAAAATGTTTTGTAATTATGAATAACTTTTGTTATGTTTTTATTTACAACAATTATTATTTTCTTTCCTTAACTACGAATCGAATACAAAACTAACGCTTTAATTCAATTTTCAAATTTGAGAAACAATTCAATGAAAAGAATAACTATTTTTATAATAATTTTCATGAAATGGTTGTCAATAAAAATAAATTTAAGACATATTTTATGTATTGTTTATTTTGAATGCAATGTTTTTGACAAAAATAGTGAGAAATTGACATCAAATCAATTTTCAATTAATTAGTCTTTAATTAAACGATAATTGATTTAAATTAAAATTTTAATAACTTTTTGAATAATTAATTAATTAGAATATAATTGAAATGCATTTCACAACAGAAGACATCGAAATGATGGAAACCGAAGACATCAATGATTCCAATGATATGAACACTAATTTTGGTTGAGTTTTATTTTTTTGATATAATTTTATTTTAAATTAAAAAATTTTAAATAAATAATTATTTATTAATGATTTTAAATAATGAAAAATTATTTATATTTCTTTTTAAAGAGCTCTCAAATAAGAGAAACTTTTCTCAAATCAATGAAAGCATTGATTCAAAGAAAGAATTTTCAACAAAATTGTCTCAAAAATCAAGTATTGAATCGAGAAAAATATTAAACGCAAAACGTTTTAAAACAAATCATAAAAAACATTTCAATCAAAATATTCAAAACTTGATTAATAATCAAAAGAATGAAAACAAGAAAATGATTTGTGTTTTGGACACAAATATATTATTATCACATTTATGTCAACTCAAAAGTATTATTATTAACGAAGAAAATAATAGAAAATTAAATAAAAATAACATTAAAATTGATTCGATTATAATTCCGTGGATTGTTGTCCAAGAATTGGATCATTTAAAGAATCATAAGAATGGATTTGAGTCGAAATTTAGTGATATTACGAATGCTATCATTTTTATTAATGAACAGTTGAAACTAAACGGTATTTCATTTTAATTCAAAATTATTAAAAAAAACTTATTCTTTTTTCAAATTCAAGGCTTAGTTAAAGGAGAAAATAAAACTAAATGTTCGAAAACTTCAAATAAAACTGATGTAAACAAAAACGACAGTGCATTCATTGAAGAAGAAATAAACGACGACAAAATCATAAACTGTTGCTTAAAGTTTGAAGCCTTGAAACATGTTTTGCTCGTTTCAAATGATATCAATTTACGCAATAAAGCATTTATTAGTGATATTAAAGCAATGAATTGGTCAGAATTTTATGAACAATTTTCTGGTGATAATCAAGTTTTAGACTCCAATTCTGACGACGAAGAGCCTAAAAGTAAACGAATGGCTAAAAGTTGGCCGCAGTGGCAAACTAGTGATAATTCAGTGCCTTTTAGGTATGGCTCACATTTTGTGCATATTGTTAAACATCTAATTTTGTTATTATTTTTGTCATACTTTATAAGTTGTGCTTAACTTTTTTTTAATCAATTATCAAATTTATGTTTTTTTATTTGTTTAGATTTTCATTGACTCCAAAAGTTTCTTTTGTCGACACAAATTCATCAAAAGTTTTTGACATAAGTTCTCAATCAAAAGCTTGTTCTCCGATTAAGAGCTCGACATCAAAATCGTGTCCATTAAACAAAAAGATTTCAGTCAAACACAATAGTCCAAAATCAGCCAAAACTAAGCCTAATATTTGTAAAAATAAATCTCCGGTAAAATACGACGAATGGATTCGTTATAGATATGAATGCGAAAAACTATTAATGAAATTTATAATTAAAGTTTATCAAAATATTTGGCAAAATGAATGGAAATTTATGTTAGAAATCAATACAGAAAACGCATCTCTAAAAGATATGATAAGACTTATTAGAAAGGAATGGTTCAGTAATTTTAGTGATATATTCAATAGAAATCCTGACATTAAATTACTTGTCGATAATTTACACTTAAATTTACAGAAAGAAACAAATTATCAATTGTTGACCAATGATTTAAAACAATTGATCAATATTTTAGAAGAAAGTAAATACTTTTGCAACACACAGGACGAGAGCTCTTTCAAAAAAAGAAAAACTATTTGAAACGATTTATCACTTGTCAAAAACAATATAAATATATTTTTATCAAATAATCTGCAGTCAAGATATTTTGCTTTATATTTGTTTATAGTTTGACGAATTTAATAGATTTTACTTAAACTGTTATAAAGAAATTCAGTAAAGATCAAAATATGATTTTTAAATAAAAAATATATATAAGTTCTGTTATATTATTTAATCAATAGAAAAATTTTGATGATTCAAAGATTGACTCAACAAATCATTGGTCCGATAGAGGAGAAGGAATATGTGGTTCAGGCGTTTTGAGAATCGATGGCGGAGTGTCTAAACTTCGATAATTAGGCTCAACATCTATTTCGTTTTCTTCTCCACAATTCTGTGCGACTTCTGCTGGAATTACTTCTGCTCAAAGAATTATATAAAATATTAGATCAAAACAAGTTTAGTACTAATTCTATACTTATTCTATACTTGAGTAACAATTAAAATATATGGAAATTTATTTTAAATACCATTATTTGTTGGATTTTCTAATGAATTTAAGACAAAATCTTCTATTTGACATCGACTGAAATCATTTTGAGATACAAATTGTTGACAATTTGAATTTGAAACTAATGATAAGTTGTTCTGAAGATCACACGGATTACCACTAATGATAACAACAGAAATACTATCATTATTATGAATAGTTTCACACACTTTCTCATTAGTTAACTGTTGATTTCGTGAATTATTTGCAGATTCTTTATGTTTTTGACTTTTCAAATGATCGGTAACTATAGACCAACGATACGAATAAATAGATTCTTTACAAACTGTACAAAAAAGTTTTTTCAAAGGCATTTTTTCATCGATAATAAAATTGTGATTCAATTGTAATTTTTTCAATTTAATTAATCTTTTTTCTGGCAATTCTTCTGAATTTTCTTTAGGCTTCAACTTTCGCTTTCGAACTTTTTGTGGTTCTGCGTTTGGATTTGGAATATTTTGTGAAATAATTCGATTTGTAATAATATTTTGCTTTTGTGCACAAATTTTTTTCGAAGGTTTGTACAGAAGCATGTCGTGAGAATCGTCAGAATCTGAAGACTCACTGTTTGAAGAATCGAATACTCTTTTGGAATTTTCGATAAGTTTCAAGTTTTGGGGCAAAAGTTTTAATTTTGAATTCATCTATAAAAATAATAGTTTTTAGAATTAATTATTTGAAAGTAGAAACTCTCTTAGAGTTATTGAAAATTATAAGTTGTTTTTAATTATTTTCGCAAAGTATTTTCTAAATAACATCAAATTAGAGTCTCACCAGTTTTTCTTCAGTTTTATTCGAATAATTGATTTGATGGCAACTACTCGTTGATGGCGTAAATGAACTACAGTTTGGCTCACTTTTGATTGAGAGGTTCATAGATTTTGGTTTCCCAATGTTGCCATCATTTGATAAAAAATCAGAATTACTTGAATTACTATTAGAATCAAAGTCACAATTTTTATTGAAATCATAGGTTTTGTTAAAATCGAGCGAATGTTCGTCTTCAGTATTTATAGAAATAGTTTCGTGAGAAGAGGTTCGCGAACCCATTCGTTTCTATAAATAATTAATAATAATTTAATAGCGAGAAAGCAAACAAATAAAATGCAATGAATTACCGGCTCTTTATTTGCGAACAATTTTTCCTCATGACTGAAGAAATTGGAAGTTTTACGACATATTTTCGCCAAATGATGGAATTCTATTGATTCATATAAATGACTGCACTCTTCATAACCGGTTTCAATAAAATTAAGATTGAATTCTTTTGGATTTCTATTCAATTCAGCGATAATTAAGGCTTTTCTCAAAGCAATTATAGCTCGTTCATTCTCAAAACTTCTCCTATAATAAGTTGAGGCTCTTTTCAATTTATAAATAGCTGAATCTCTCTTTTTGTCTCCTTTTCCATATTTGAGTTCAATTTCAGCTAAACTTTCCAAACATTCGGCAGCAGCTAATCATTCAAATAAAAAAATTTATTGATAACTAATTTATTCTGATTGAAAAAATGATAAAAATAATTTATATAATTCTGAAGGTAATTAATAAATGATAATTAATATTTAGTGCTTATTAACAAAGATTGAATAGAGTTTTATCAAATTAATTGAATGAATCTTTCATAATCCAAGAGTCGTATGAATTCATTCAGATTTTAGTCAAGAATAAGACAATATAACATCTGAAACATCAGTTTAACACAAACTCCTAAATGTATAACTCTTTGAATAATCTTATTGAAGATCAGATTTGACAGAAAACGCATATGTGATAAATGAAATGAATGTATGAATTGTTACAATAAGTTTGAAAATTTCAATATAATTTAGAAATATATAACTTTTAAATAATTAATTAATCTTTTGTTTGATTTAAATATATAATTAATAAATTTTCAATAATAAGAGCTATCATTAGAATATGGTTTGGTTCTAAACGACAAATACGGTATTAAATCGAACCATTGGTGAGAACTCATAGATTTGCAAATTAAGTAATCAATGCATAGAACAGATTTGCAAAAGAAATTAAAAGAGTCCATATATTGATTGATTGATTCAGATTTATTGCTATTCACTTAAAAGTGCGTAAAATCCTAACTCTATATGTTTATAATTTTGTAGTTTTTGAAGTATCGTTCAATTCATTTTAGATTGAATGCCCCACACTCTCAAACTATACAGAACTATACAAAAAGCACATTTTAGGCACAAAACATTTAATTGGAATTATCGGCCTATTTGTTATTTTATCAATAAACAGGTGTCTCAATAAATAAAACAAAATGTGTGCAACAAATACCTAAAATACAGCAAAAGTGAACCAATAATTTATATTTATTGATAACATCTGCCAATCATTCAATAGAAACTTTTATTCATATTTCTTGTTATCAAAGAGTGTTGGTTAACGAGTTGGCTCTCGTAAAATAGGTTTGTGCCTTAAATTGTCTCTATATATAATTGAGAGATTTATAATAAAATAAAAACTGTTTCAAAAGAGCTTTAGCAAAATAATATTCATAGTATTGATATTTCCCTCAAGAGTATAATTTGAAGCCATTATTTTTATTGTATTTGATAAGTTTTTTTCAATTTGATTGAATAATATTAATTTGAGAGAAACAATGGCCCAAAACAAGAGCGAAGAATCGGAGGCTGTGTTTGGTTTACAATGTTTTTGGGGCGCAGAAGTCAAGTTCGCAACAGTTAAAGGCGTTATCAGTACAAAAGTTGGCTATACTGGAGGAACAACTGATAATCCTTCTTATAAAAACTTGTCAGATCACACAGAAGTCGTTGCCATTAAATTTGATCCCAATATTATTACATATGAGGTATTCTTATTGAATAATTAATGTTTAGTAATCAAAGAGATTAATAGAAATTCAAACTTTTCTATAAATTAAGATTTCATTAAACTTTTGAAACTAAAATTCAATGTTATTTAATTAGGAATTATTGGATATATTTTATAAGAGTCATGACCCGACTTTTGACACTAAAGCACAGTATATGTCCGCTATTTTCTATGAGAGTCAACAACAGAAATCATTAGCAGAACAATCGTTAAAAGAGGCACAAAAACAGTTCACTCAACCGATTGTCACTAAAATACTAGCGCTTAAAGTATTCAATAACGCAGAAAATTATCATCAAAAGTATTTTTTACGCAAAAATAAGTCGCTTTTAGAAAGTCTTAACTTAAGTGATGAACAATTGATTGACTCACATATCGCTACACGACTTAATGGATTCAGCGCTGGTTTTGGTTCTATTGAACAGTTTGATGAAGAACTAAGCAGTTTTGGCATTTCAAGTGAAAACGCGGATCACTTGAGACAATCCATTAAATCAGGTCCTAATTTAGGCGAATGTTAGACATTATAGATATTGATATGTCTGCCATTCATTTGATTTTGAATAAATCTTGAATAGACTCAAAACTTAATCATTTTTCTCAATTTAAAAAATTGATTAAAAAGATTAAACTCTATTTAATAAATAAAAGTCTCAATAATCTAATGAATAATTAAAATATGAATTAAATAAAGATTTGATTAATAAAAGTTGAGCTAATTATTGATAAAAAAAAAATATTATTAATATTAATGAAAACCTGAATAATTTTTTTGGTAAAGGAACTGATCGATCGCTTTATTCCATAAACTAACGGATTGTTCGTAACTTGATTTCAATTCATTGCTATATTTGCAAAGTAATTAATTTAGTTATCATTTAAATGAGAATTAAATTTAAGTAAAATAAGAGACCTTTCGATAAATGATTTCAATCTATGAATCGCTTTATCGTTGGCTTTAAAAATTTTGAGTTCTTTATAAGCGATATCTTTCAATAAATCACTTGTTTTAATGAGAGCCCAATTCTGTTCACAAAAAACAAATTCAATTTAATATTAAATCTATAACTTTTGAGTCCAAATTCAATATTATGTTTACTATTCAAATGTTTTAATTTGTTTTAATAATAATAATAATTATTGTTTAGCTATTAATTGATTAATAAATAATAATAATAAATTTGATTTGTTTTGCAAAAATAATAATTAATTACAATTAAATAAATGTGTGAAACATTAAATAAAAGTTAAGATAACCTTCAAAAGTGAACAATAATCTGTTCTCCACTTTTTGTTCGTCTTGTTTTCCAATTCATCTAAAATTGAGTCCATTTTTATAATTAATTGAATTGAAGACTGTTTTAATATTTATTAATAATTAATTCATTTAAGTATTAAAAGCGAGTCTTATTTTTAATGTTGCAATTTATAAACAAATTAAACAATATTTATCATAAATAACGTTTATCTTTATTATTAAATATCAATAATTAAGTGTTTGTTTAAAGGCTTAACTCATTGTTTAAGTGATAGAAAAGTTACGCCTTTTTTTATTTCTGTTTGCATTTTGTCATAAAATAAGTTAAAAGTAAGAAAAAAAGCGATTTTTGTTTTGAATAACATTAGAAATGAATGCTTTGAATGCTTGAAAAGCTATTGTTTATTACTTATTAAATTGAATTTCAATCGTTTAAAAGCACATGAGGTTTAAATTAGATTTAAATAAGATTTAAATAATGGCCTTTCGTTTAGTAAATCGTATTTATGTGTCAAACATCCCCTGGACTATAGGAAAGAGTGAGTCATTCATTCAATTAATAATCAATTATTAAATTGTTATAAATGAATATTTTCTCAAAACAGAAGAGTTTCGCGAATATTTCGCACAATTCGGACGAATAATTAGAGCCGAAGTCCTATTCGTAAGTTTTGCTTAAATTATAAATCAATAATTGATCGATAATTTTGATATTGATTTCAATACTTTATTATAAGCGCTATTTTCTTACTTTCAAATATGAGTCAACAATTATTTAATTATTTTGAAGCAATCATTGCAATCATTGTAATGATAGTAATGATTGCTTAATAAATATAGTGCTAATAATTAAGTATTGAAAACAAAATTGTTGACAAACTCATTGGTTTCAATTCAATTTATTGTTAGGACAGAGAAACGGGTCTCTCAAAGAGTTACGGATTTGTGCATTTCGGTAGTGAAGAGGCCTATAATAATGTAATTAAACAACAAAATCACTTTCTTGAAGGACAATACGTATGATTATATTTATATATATTTTATAACTTCAATAATATTTAAATTAACTTTTCTTTTATTATAGTTAGAAATAGAAGACCAAAAATCAAGCGATAGAAGAAGTTCTCAGAGAATAAGACTTAATCTCAATAATGAGAACAACAATAATAATGAATAGAAATTCAGTCTTAAATTGAGTTTAAATTAGTTAAAAGTCAATGTTTTTCATTTAATATTAAAAAATTTAATCAAATATTAGTTTTAATTAGAAGAACAAATGCATTGCATATATAGATAACAATTTGAATCTTAAATGTTTGAAATTTAATTCATTTTTCATAAAAATACAATTAAATGAATTTATTATTGACTGATTAGTACTTTAAATGCCTAAAAATATTGATAAATGAGTTGATGAATAGTCTACTTTTATATATACTAAATACTAGAGTAACTCAATATTCTTGTAGTGAAGTTAATGTGATTAACATATTAGACAATAATAATCCTTTGAAATCCTATTTCACGCAAATTCTAATCAATAGCTAATTTGTATTTTGCACAAATTATAAAGCTGTAAATATACAACAGATACTTAACAGATGAAAACAATATATCAATAATGTTTTGAGTTAAAAGCAATCAACTAATGAATAGTTAACAATACTTTAGCTAAAAATACAAATTGTTATCTACTATTGTATTATTGTAAGTGCAGTACAATAGCTGTGAGCCATTAACTTGTCTATTGCTTTAGCGATAAGTTTATCTTAAAGAGCAGTCATAGCCTTTGTCGGAATAACTGGATGATTGCAGTTATCATTACGAATATGATTATCACAAATACCAATACCATAATCGACAGAAGTCGGTGATTGAAATCCTGGAACCCAAGCGATATCAAAGTCAAAGTCTAATCCATTATTACTAGATTTGTGTGGAGTTTGCGTTGTGTTCGCTGGATTTATTTGATTATTGTTACCATTACTTGACTTATTGTAAGGAATTTTGTTAAATCCATTTATTTTATTGTTGTCATTGTTATTGCCATTAATGCTGTCCTCGAGAGCCTGTTTATGCTCTTGAGTGTTGACGTGATTTTTTAATGTGGAACTAACAGCGCCCAAATGCCTTTCGCATATTTTGCAATAAACCCTCCCTGCGTCCTCTCCATTAATGCTCACCTCATAGTGTGGACAAAATTTGTGCAATTTTTTGACCAACTTTTTGGCTGATTCTATGCGATCTTCAAGACATCGATTTTGTTTGAGAGTCTGATGCGTTAACATTAGATCTTTTCTCAATGGCTGTATTCCGTTCTTTATTAAATCTGAATCCATGGCATATATTTCTTGACCTTTCGAACTACTGGCAACTGATATGTAGTAATCCTTTGTTAAAAAGAGAAAATATCAATTGTAATCGTTTGAAGGTTAGAAAAGTTGACCCAAATTTTATTGATTGACAAATCAATTGGAAAAATATTTATCAAAATATGATTACTTCTTGATTTGCTGAATGATTGGACTCGCACTCATCCGAATAGCGGCTATATTTAGGAGCGTTGTTCACGAAATAGTCCACATCTCTGCAGCATCTCTGAGTACATTCCAGTTTTCTTTTTCCCCAATTATTGTTAGAAGAATAACAGCTTATTTTCTGTCCCTATAATATTTGAAAATCATTTAAATTTATTGATAAAATGAAGCAAATGAGATGAGAAGACTTGCATCGATTCGCTTTCTATGTTTGACCTCATGGTTTCTCATTGTAAAGTATTCGAGGGCTTGAGTGTAATGTTTAGCCACTTCTGCGGGCGATGCGTTCATCAAACGTAATATTCGACTACATCTATAATGAAGAGTTCCGGCGTGTCTGTATTTATGTATAACATCGTAATTAACTATCGCTGATTCCAAATATTGAATCGTCATTTTGATGTCATTCGTTGATTTATCATTCAAAACGTCGGGGCTATCAAATCGAAGTGTAGCCGCTCTTTCATATGCTTTTGCAGCGCCTGACAACATATTATTTGCAAATTATTCAAAAATATATCAAAATATAAAGTTTAAGAATTATTATTTTAAATTTCAGTTCAAAACTTCGGTATTCACTTTATTTTTATTAATAATTACTATTGAATTATTGAATGACTTAAAAAATTGGCCAATTTATTGTCAAAAGAGTATCGCCTATTGATTAGTCAAAATGAAATACCCATAAAATTTTTCTGTTCGTGACATTTATGCGCTAATTGTCCGTAAAGATAAATAGCCTTATCTTGTGTTGAAGACTTGTCCTGTTCGATACTTAATAAGTAATTAAATTAATGACAGAATTTCAATAAATTCAAAAATGAATTAAAAGATAACTCACAAGTCTATTATATCTTTCATAATACTTTTATTTATATCGCTTTCCGGAAAAGTTTCCAACTTTTTCATTGATTGTTCCCATTTATGCAATTTTTCGTTAACCGCGGCTAAATTTTTAAGCATTTCGATCATTTCATCAGTTGAAAGCGCGGCCTGTATTGTAGTAGTAGTCGTGCTGTTCGCCGATGTTGTTGTTGTCGGATTTGTTGTTGATTTCGACATATTTTAAACGATTAGTTAAGAATCGGATTAAATTAAACATTAACCAAAAGCTAAAATTGTTCTTAAAATTATTAGTTCGTCACTACTATTATAAATAAAAAAGTTATGGCATTTGAGTGCAAAGCTGTAGTTACTTATTCTTACACATTGAACACGAGATTCGTTCGTGATTTGTATTTTTTTTATCCTTGAGATAAAACATTTGAGTAAAATTACAACAGATTGTGTTCATAGGGGAGGGTATAGTCGACGTCGAGACGAAATCGAAGAACTAATTGGTAGTTGAAAAAAGGAGTTTAATTTAAGGCGAAAACTTAGGAATCACGTCAAACAATAGATACGATTAATATTTATAAAAGCTATGTTTTCACAATCGTTTCACTGAATTGAAGTGCAATTCAAGTAATCAGCTTTTTATTGCATAACAATCTATTCTAAACTTATAATTAAAGAGCACTAAATAATAAAATGTAAGGCTAAAAGTGATGGACTCGATCTCATTTGACTTGAGATCGTAAGTTTAGAGTCAAGTTTGGACTTTAATCTCTCGTTACCGAAGTTCCTTTGAATAAACAACTCTAAAATAATGTTTAGAACGTCTTTATGTTCCAAAGTTTTTAGTTTCATAAACAAAATTGAAATTTTGGGTCATTTCTAATCATTTGTTTGGAATGGAATATATAATATATAATATATAATATATAATTCGTGAACTCAATAAGTATTTGCTTTAATTTTAGAATAAAAGTTCAAAAAGTTTGGTTTCATTTGATTTGATCTGATAGGGCCACCAATTTAAAAAGTGATCCAATCCACTACAAATTTCGATTTTGCAGAATGAATGTGAAAATATTGGATTATTTTTCGTTCATTCAAATAAAATTCACAAATTTTGATTTCTGGTCGAAAAAAAAGATCCATAAAAATTTTTCTTCAATTTATTTAAAAATATTAATGGATTTAGAAAGTGTTAATTCCTTAACACTTTTGGATGAAAGTAGTTCTGGTTATTTCACTCCAGTTTTAAGTTAGAGCTAAATCTTATCTCAAATGGGCTATAATTATATGCCGTTTACATTAGTTACTCGAAGGCTCCAACAAAACCCGAGCCTTAGTCAATACTTATTTTCATAAAAAGTCACCAATGAGTCAGCCTTTTTAAGTAAGGACTAAATTTTACCATTTTTCATGAGCCATATTTTTTGAAAAGTAGATCTATATTATAGTGTTGAACCACAACCAGTGTTCTCCAATATGATGTAACCCTTTTGATAAGAAACCAGTTGCCGAATATAAAAAGTCGAAATAAAAATTGAATAAATATAGCTGTGAGTAATAAATTTAATATTACTTTAGAATTATATTCAATTGAAAGCAAATCTTGAATTTTTTCTTTCGAAATTTGAAATACTTTAAATTTGATAGCTCTCAATAATATTAATATTAAATTTATTATTCAAATTTGGAGAAAAAGTATATTAAATTTAATAGCGCTAAATAAATAAAGGGTAATTTTTTGAATTTGGCAAATCTGGTTTCTTATGAAAAGGGGTGCATACTAGAAAACATACTAGAAAACACTGGTTTCAACACATTTCAAACAAATTAAGTCCAAATAAAATTGAGCTTTGAATAATTCGAAACTATTTGAAGCATATGTTGCAAATATAATGCATATGCAGGCAATGCTTTTCACAGTTATCGCTGTTCTCAAATCAATTTAGTTTTTATTCTTAATTTAAATTTTAAGAAATGTAAAGAACACGGATTTGAAAAAGTCTAAAAATTTATTGGAATCTTTAGGTTTAGTTGAATGAGAAATTTTTTGAGTTAAATTTGATAAAAATAAAATTTAAATTATTCAAAAAATAATTATGAAAATAATGAAAGCATAGGTGATCGAAAATAAAGAATTGACACGACTTGCATTATTGGATGCGTCCAAATTCTCGTTGGGATTTGTTTTTGTTTTCTTTGTAGGATTTTCCTCTTGTTCTTCAGAGGTTTGAGACAATTCATTGTTCGGTCCCATCAAATGAGGCGGTAATATATTGACGTTTTTGTCGTAATTAAGAAGTGAAACACAAGCTTTTGACAAATATCTATAATTATGACAATCTTTATTCTCCAAAGAAGTAATTTGTGGATCGAATACAATTGCGTTGAACTCTTTCAACATCTGAAGACCACAATTATCTTTGACGGCTGACTTTTGGCATTCGAAGATATCCCAAAAAGGACAACATTCATGACCTTCTCCTTCACCACAACTTAAGTCAATTTTTTTGCCTCCAACAGAGGCACAGTTCCACTTAAAGGCCACTTTTTCTGTGCATTTTTGTAGTGTTGGAATAAATTTATTGTAACATTCTTTCATTTTTGGGGAATAATTTTTAAATGAATCTTCTCTTCTGGAAATGACATTTAATAAAAATAAGGTTAAGAGCAATATTAGAGAATACATTTTCTTTAATTATCAATATTTCAAATAAATGGTTTCAAATACGAATGTTTTTTTAAAATTTTGTTCTCTCGCGCATTCCGGACACGAACTTAAATGAGCTGTAAATGGATGTACTGCATAGCAATGAAGTGGTAATTGTTGTCCCAAAGTATTTATATTTAAGTTATTTATTTCCTTCACAAAAATTGAAAAATTATAGAATAAAAAATACCTTTTTCGGTAGTTTCATATCAGCGACTTATTTGAGTCCGGGGTCGCTATTGAGACCTCTGTGTTCACAAATCACCTATTGGTTGGAAAATACAGTAAGAATTTATATTGAATGCATTCTTTTTTTATGAATCAGTACAAAGAAATGAAATTGAAATGAGTTCAAAATTCTCATATCGAATAAAACGATAGAAAAATTAGAATTTTATTTTATAATTTCATATCTATATAAACAAATTTTTATTTACATCAAAATATTGATAATAATAAGAGAAAACAAAACATTTGGTTAATTATGCGTAGAATTCTTATATTATAATTACGAGGCTTTAGGCGATTTGGTAAAGGTTTTGTTCGCTTGAGGAGAAGTTCATTTATTCGGTTGAGAAGAGGCTGATTTAGTGTATTTGTCAACTTTTCCCGGAATCGGTTTAACTGGTTTTCTGGTATCACTTGCAATAGTAACGATTGAGCTCACATTTGAATCTTTGAACTCAATAAGTTGTATATTTGATTTGGCATTTTTCCTACTAATAGTACTTAAGTTGAGATCCTCTCAATCTTCTGCTTTATTAGTGAATATTTTAATGAATAAAAATACACCGAAAACCACTGAAGCGATTGCTATAATTAAAATTATAACAATCGCTAAAATAATCGCTACATTTTTATCATCTATTTCTTTATTATCGTTTGAGCCTCTGATTCCTGGATTCGATTTCTTCGGTGATGTGCGACTTGAGGTCTAATCTTCAGTCTTAAGAGAAACGTAACCGTACTTCTCAATAGATTCTCAAAGAAGTTGTCTGTAATTCT
Organism: Malaconothrus monodactylus; assembly: GCA_034697245.1. Classification (NCBI taxonomy): domain Eukaryota; kingdom Metazoa; phylum Arthropoda; class Arachnida; order Sarcoptiformes; family Malaconothridae; genus Malaconothrus; species Malaconothrus monodactylus. The sequence goes on along the minus strand of JAQIWZ010000860.1, from coordinate 1,177 downwards.
ATTGTTTGAAAAGTTTTTAAACTTTTATTCTCTCATTTTTATGCCTTAAATTCTTTACATAATTCTACCTTTTTTTTATCTATGTTTGACTATTATAAACGTCACAAATAAAAGTAAGCAAATAATTCTAATATAAGTACTCATTCTGAAAATTTCATTTATTTTATGACTTTATTTCAATTGATTTACTTAATTCTTATATTTATTACTATTAAAAATATTTGAGGTTTTCAAAGCAAAATTCAAACCACATCTGCGACAAAATTGAAAAGTGATTTAAAATCATCAAAAGCTCTCGCGATAACAATGGAAAATGAGTAGTAAATGTCGAGACAGAAATCTAAAGGAATTTAAACTTACAGTATTTAAACTTTAAATTTAATACGTTATTAAATCTGAAATTACTTTTCTTTTGAAGTATAATTATAACGAATTATAATTCGACAGTAGTCTCTAAACTGAAGGTAGTGCCAAACTAGTCCTGACTTCTGTCTTATGATTTGTAAAATATAAAAAGGAGTGAAAATAAACACAAATAATGTGCGCTTAGTTTTCCACTTAATAATAATAATTTGAACGCTTGGGTTTCAAATCATAGCTTTTATGAACGTAGTTTATAAAATAACCTGACGCAATGCTGGCACAAGTGCCATAAAATGAAGAGTTTGGCACTACCTGAATCATGAGTCTAAACTAATTTTCTCATATTATTAAAACTTTATTATTGATGTTTTTCGTCTTTGAATAAGTCAATTTCGAGTCATTGAATATTTTTATTCCTTTACTCAGTAGCGAAGCCACGAATTTTGAAGTGAGGGCCCAGACTACCAAATTCGATCATTTACCTATGATTTTGCTGCTTTAAGGGAGGTTCTCAACATTTTTGAGGGGGTCTGTGCCTCCTCGACCCATATGCTGGCTTCTCCACTGCCTTTACTATTGAATTTTATTTTATTGTATATTTATTCTTATACATACATTCAAAGTGAAATTGCTAAATGTGCTAAAATGTGATTCAAATGAAACGATAATTCAATAATTTGGATCTGTTGAAAAAACATGCATTAAACTTATGAATATCGTAATTAATGAGTCACTAATAAAGGTCGGTACGAGAGTCGAGACTCTCGAGTCTCGATCGAGGGTTGGTACTCTCGATCCCGATCGAGTGCCCTCG
>JAQIWZ010000859.1:0-15192 GCA_034697245.1 Malaconothrus monodactylus | reverse complement strand
GTGATGCATATGAAGTAGATTCGAAAATAAATAAATAAATAAATATATTCTTCACTTAAATTATGTAGACTCATAAAAAGATAAATTATATATCAGAAAAGATTTGAATGAAATATTAAACAAAGTCACAAAAAACGCATTATATTAGAAGAAAATTGTTATAAATATTAATATTTATGCATAGTATTTAAATTCATTAAATCTAAAATATTATTGAATGCATTGACTGTGTTTGAGTTTGAGTTATAAAATAATAATAATAACTTACATTTTATTGTTTCTTCCTCTCTATTTTCAATCTCTATAGAATTCAAGAACTCCCTCGAGCATAGAATTACAGAATTGAAGAATACAATTGAGGCTCGATGTGTGATTCAATAAGTAGAGTACGTGTTACTATAAAACTAAGTTGTGCTACAATAAAACAAAATGAAAATATAATATCGAAAAGAAAACTGTGAAATATTGGATGAAAATTGAGAAAAAAGCAACTCTTTATTTGATTCTTGATATGCAAACAAATACATTGAACGCCAAAAGTGATGCATTTCTGGTGTTTATTCTAATCCTTATTCTCAAATAAAATTCAAAATGAAAAAATAAAGTGCAAAAGTTGTTTCGGTGCAACCTTTGGTGCGTTAACTTAAAATACTTGTTAAATTTTTTATTGATTTGCCTGAACCTGAATTCCGAATTCCGAATTGAAGCTGAAATCGAGAATGAATTTCAAAGCTATTCAACTGATAAGAAATCAGGCAAAACAAACTTAATGTGCGTTTAGATGAATTTGATGCTTAATTTGATGTGGTTTTTATGTGGAGTGCCATTCGATCGATTTTTCTTTCACTATTTTCAAAGCTTAAAAATGCATTAATTCTATTAAAAATTTTGCTCGACTTTAAATGCGAAGAAAACAGATTTTTAGCTGAACTGATGTTAAAGCCTATTGTGATGTTAATAGAATGAAAATTGAAGATTTTTTTTTTAATGAACTCAAAGGCATTTGAATTCTCCCTATCGAGTATTTGAACGAAAGTGAATTTGCATTTTTAAAATTAAAAAATCAATAGTTTAAACATAAATGGGTTATATATATATTGTTAATTGGTTTATATTGCGAATAAAATGTTAAATTGTTTTATAACAGGATATACAACGAAATATCCATTTAGTTTTGAATTTTAATTAATTATAATTAAAATTCAATTCTTAAAAATTAATTTCTTGCTTAATAATTCATTTTTATGTTCATTTATTTTCTATTTTCAAACTATATTTGTAATGTAATTATATATACCCTTAAAGGTATATTAGGTTTATATAATTTAATTGATAAATAATTGTTTAAATATATTAATACATTATTAGGTAATTGTAAAACTACTGTTTATGACTCAAATAAAATTAGTCAAGTTTTAGAAAGTGATTTATTTGTCATATCATTTATTATTACTCTATTTTATTATTTGAGCTAAATTTTGAAACTTCTTCAATCACATAATCGATAGAAAATATTATTATTTGAAATCAAGTTTACTGTAAGAAAATTCTCCGAAAGCTCTAAAAGGTATACACATTATTGTTAATGTGCGTGATTTGAATCAATATAAAACCTAAGGTATGATCTAAGATGAAGCTCATCCTAATCCTCAAGATTTATATTATGGAAATAAATGATGATTTTAAAGATCAGACTTCACTTACTTGGACTTAAACAGAACTCAAACAAAATATATTTGATCTGTTTGTCAACTATAAAACCATAATCTAAATAATAAAAGACAAAGTTTTTTTTATTTACAAAGAATTGTATTTTATTTTCAAATCCAAATATCGGGCACTTTAATCATTATTTTTAATATATGGCAACAATGTTTAAAATTGGCTATTATTGAAGTCAATCACACTCAAGACACTAGAGATAGCTTTTAGTTGAGAGAATAGATTTTCATTTTCTATTTTGAGATTAGACACAGAAGATTAAGAATAAGATGTACTAGTAGTTAGACTTATTGATGAACAGTTGAAAGAAGAGATTTAACATTTCTTTGGATTCAAAATGTTTGGATTAAATCACATAAAGTCATTATTATACTCACTAATTATAAGTATAGGTGTTTAACATTAATATTTGGTTAACTGGTGTTCAAATTAATTAAATACATGTTTTTTGTTGATTTTAACAATAATAATATTACATAATTTACTAGTAATTATACAATAATCAAGAATTTAATTACAGGAGAAAAACAAGTTTTTAAATTTTTGATCTCATTTTTATTAATCATATTGAAAGAGAAATTAGATTTCTCTTTCTTAATAATCAAAAATCAAGATCTGTTACGGATAGGAAACAGAGAGAAAGTTCTAAAAATTTTTATGGGAAATATTAATTTTGAGGGTTGAAGTATTTTTGAGGGTTGAAATATTTTTGAGGGATAGATAATTATATAATTGGTTTCTAATTAAAAAATATTGTTGGTTAAAATGAAGAGCTACACACAATTCGTTGTTTGATCTACCTGTTTGTGGGGTCAAATTTTCAATTTAATTTAAACCCCGAATTTTTAAATATGACAATTAAATTTAAATTACATTATCATTTAAGAGCTAAATTACAGAATATTTAAATAGTGTTGAAGAGACAATTGTCCCAAAAGACTGACTTATTTGCACTTTTTCTTCTAATATATTAATTAAACATATATACAGTTGCGCTAATGTTCAATTTATACAATTAGTTTTTACTCCTAGTTTATAGGTCTGGTATTTTTTGTTTTTTATTTTATAGGAATAAATAAATCAATAATGAGTTAACTCAACCGAAAGGCTTCATTTGGAGCTTTATGAATATTTATGCAGTCAAAGTTTGATGAGAATGTTAACAATATGAGAGTTGAATCTAAATACTTATTTAAAAGTTGACTGAAGATAAATTTAATTTTAGAGAAATCTATAAAATCTATCACTCATTGAGTTTTAGAACTCAAAGTTTGAGATTTGAAAATTTCTTTCCACAGCATTATTATTCTAAACAATCGAGCTTTGACTGAATAAATGCATAGAAAATAACAAGAGCTTTGCAATTAAATACTCTATAAGATTAACATAAAATATATTCCACTTAAGGGGTGACCTAAAAAACGGAATTTTGTTCTCTATTTCTCTCTTTTTCCCCTATAAAACATTTATCTTACAATATATTCAAAGTAAGCAACAGTAATAACAAAGTTTTTAAAGAAATTGTTTCATATCATTATTTTTCTATCTAAAAACTAGACAAATATATTTCGTATTAATAATATATTGAAGCATAAAATGTGTGGCAATAACTTTGCATCAAATCATTATTTTAAGTAATACTATAGCACAAACGTTTTTTTAAATATTATGTTTGAAACATCATTACATCATTTTTGAAATACCCGCACTTCAAGAACTTCTTATGTGATTATTTGTTTTATATAAGAGAGAGAAGAAAAGAGCAAATTCCAGAAAAAGTAATCACCAGAAGAAGCGTAAATTTTTTTTTTGTCTTCTTGTTATACATTTTTTTTATACTAAAACTGTAGTAAAACTAATACAAAAAACAATAGTATATGTTTTGTACTAAAGAAAATGTTTATTTTCTCAAAATATTTTCTTCTATAGTACAGAAGTTGGTATTTAATAACCGAACTTTTCTTTTAGTTAATTAACTTTTCAGTAAATTCTGTTTATTAGTAAAACTTTTTTCTTATTATTATTATTAAGTGTAATATATGTTGTTTTTATGAATAATTCAATTATATTTGTGTCACACAATTGCATAGCACTATACGATTCGCACCAGCGTTATATAAATCACTGCTAATAGTTTTTCTTTCTCTCTCTATTTCATTTTTTTTTCTTATTTTACGCTTTCTCTTATTCTACCGTCCATTCGGTGTGACATTTGTGGCACTAATAATAGTTTTCTCTTATCAATACTTTTTTTTCTCTTATTATGATTTTCTTTTCACGTTTCGATTCCTTTTCTCAAATTTCTTCGACAGTTAAATGCCTTTGATTACTAAATACTACTAAAATTTAAAAATTTATTTTTTAATCGAAACTAATATATATATTGAGTCTTCAAATGGCGACAATTTTAATGAATTCTTTAAAATTTAAAAATCTATTGTATTGAACATTTTTCTTCGATTTGACCCTTTATGTCGTTAACTTGAGTTTCAATTGTATTTTTTAATTCTAAAATGAAAAAAAATTTAAAACTATATTAAATATCTATTGGAATTTCGTACAAAAAAAATATTATAATTCATTTGAGACAAGGCTACAAAAGATTCGTTTCTATCTTTAGACTATTTAAATAATTTATAGAGAATAAAACTTAGAGAATAGAGCAAAAGATTTATTAAGAGAAAAGTGTTATAATGTGTAATAATTAATTGCTGCTAAGACTTACTAGTAAAGTCGTCCTGATCAGCTTCTGCCTGTTCAGCTGCAATCTCTTCGGGTGTCTTCCTCGTACGATTTAATCCTCCGACAGCGCCTCCCATTTTTTCTTCTTGTTGTTTCTTCATTTCGGCCTCTTTTTCCTCTTTTTTCTTAATCCCGTACTAATAAGATAACAGACAAAATGAAAAATGTGAGACAAATAGAACCGAAGACAACAAATTGATTGTCAATCAAATTATAAAGACTCAAAATAAACACAATAGAATATTAATTTGAAAAATAGTAGGTCTTCAATGAGATATATTCTAATTTAAAATTGTTTTAATTAAATATAAAATAGTGAAATGTTTCAAACCTTATCTCTGATCCCTTGTCTCATACCCTCGCGTTCTTCTTCCATTTTTCTGTGTTTCTCTTTTCTTCGATCTTCTGCTTCTCGAAGAGCTTCAAGTCTTTCTTGTTCTAACTGTTGGAGCTTTTCTTTTTCTTCAGCGGTCGGGCCTTCAGTGCCTCCTATATCTGCAATGGAAAGAACGCAAAGGTTTAGTTGTTTTACAGCCAAAAAGGGTAACATTCATTCGACTATATGAGGGTAGAAAAGATTAGGTGAAACTATTAGTTTTATATAAAATGGGTTCAGTATTTGGCGAATCTTTGTTTCGATTAATGATTTCATTATGAAAGCCATTGAAATATAATTTATTTGAATCATTTCATGCATTTTTCAAAACATAATGTATATAATTTGCCATTAGTTTACTTTATCTAATGAGGAAATTCTGCCTTGTTTTCTTGTTTGTTACCGATAACTAAGGCTCTGAGTTCATTACGACACGTACACAGAAATGCAATGCAATAACTGACAGTAAGACAATTGGACCGAAACTTTTACTATCGAACTGTTTTGGTAATAGTTTAGCAGTTGTTGTGCACAAAACTTATTTTGGTGTTGCAGTTGCGTAAATGAATGCAACACAAAAAAAATTGATAGAAAGGGTCAAATAAATGTTACGTTAAAACACGCATATTATGGATAATAAAAGTTTATGTTCATATACGAAGGAAAACTTGCAATCATTAAGCAGGAGATGTCATATTGTTATCTTAATATCCTCTTAAGTGGATTCAATAAAAGACTTCAGTTTTAATGAGTTAAGCATTTTTAGAGATTTACTCTCTTTTCATTTTAGCTAAGCTTTTATCAAATATCATATTTTCGATTTGAAATTAAGTCATCGTAAGAGAAAAGAGCGGAATAAAATAGAAATTTGTTGTTCTTTTTAATTTATTCTTATTTAATAAATATCATTGTTTGACAAATGGATACCTCGAGCATCAGTTAAGAGAGATTAAGGCACAAGTTAGTGGTTAAATAATTGCAACAATAGCTATTTGTTATTAAAAAGGTTTTAAAAATGGAGTCCATCCAAACAGTCTCTCATTTATAGGTTTTGAATCTATTGTTGATCAAACTTATATAAATTGTTGTCAACAATACATTTTTTATGTAAAGGAATTTTCAAAATAATACTCAAAGCACAAATAATTTGATAATTTATTTTTCATCAAAAAATTCTTCAACTCTTTAAATGTTTGAAAAAGTGAATATAAAACATTAGAGTAATATAAATGTGGGTCTCCGGCACCCCTCAAGCACCTCCAAAAGTGGCCACTGGTAATTGTCCTAAAGGGTCAAAGAGGATCGATGAATAGCACTTTAACTATTTGCGGCCCTGGAGTATCATTTCCTGTTTGCAAATGCAATGCCTGTCGATATAATGCCAAATAGTTATCAACCAATATATTGAGCAAAAAGAAGTGATTGAAAATTTTGAAATATTAAATACTCAATGAAATCAAATTTTGTTATTTTCCGCTCAAAATAAATGAATTTTTGCATTTAGAATACAGTATCAAATCATTATGTATTCAAAAAATTAATGGTCCACTAATGAACTAACTTTAAGAGTAATTTTCTTAATTACTGAAAATTTAATTTCTATTCAAGTCAGATATTTAATGATTACTTTTTAGTAATCACTCCAAAAATCGTTTGAGCCTTTTTTCGAATCATTGAAACTCAAATTGATTTTATGAATATAGACTCGATTTCCAGTTGATATTCTAAGAAACTCATTAATATAATGATATTTCTTGATTATGAAATGGCTCAATAGCACTATAGTGTAAGCATAAGAATTGATTATATCAGTTAATCAAAGTGTCAGTCCATTATTATAATGAGTGCAGATATATTGTACGTAAAGTTATTTGTGAATTCCACTTCACCTCCAGATTAGAAGATTCTATCCTATCATTGGGTTTTGTGATATTTAATTAGAATTCGGTTTTTTAAATAAAAGAAATAGGAAATTAAAATTTGTTTTAAAGCGATTAAGTTATGATAAATAATTTGAACTGCTTTTGAAAATTCAGTCAATAAGTTACGAGTTCTTTTGAATATTAGGCTAAATAGGAATCGAAACACATATCCAAATGTTTTATAATCAAAGAACTTGTCACAAAAAGTGAATAATGAAGAAACATTTTTGATAACATAAGCATTAGTTCCGAGTCTATTTTCCCGCTCTTAATATAAATCTTGAAATGAAATTATAATCAATAAATTAAAGGCAGTGAAAAAAGTAATTTTTATAAGAGAATAACAGATTTTATATCTATTAAAGTTAGAAAGTTATATAAACTCTCGCTTAAATTTAGAAAAGTTTTTCGATGAACTTTCATAATCTTTCGTGATATAGAGTTAGATAAAGTCAATTTATTTTATGTTCACAATATATTTGATTGTTTAATGCAAATCAAACAAATAGTAATCAGCTTTACTATTCTCTATCATAATGTTTATATAATTACGTAGAGATAGACTAATTCTAATAAAAATAGTGAAATAACCAAAAACTCATTTCTATTACATATGCAAATGAATTCTTAATGAATTCAACTGAGAATTGTTACCATTTATGATTATACTGATGATTGAACAAATTTTTCGTATATTAGTGTTGATAATTTTTATAATTATGCATTAAAGAGTACCGTCGTTTTCCTTCGGGTCAAATTTTTGGTAATTACTGGTCACTTGGATCCAAACCGAAAGAATTGCTTCATTATTATTTAATAGTGCATTCATTTATGTTTACCATAAAATGCAGAAAATTTTCTCCTTTTATTTTTATCATTAAAGCTTTTAGACACATATCGCTGCATAACATTTGCGTGAATTGAATAATAAAAAATCATATCATTGATTATATTGTCCACAAAGTTATGAAATTTACTCCTTTCAACACTTTTATTGCCCTTTTGTGAATTTTAATGACAACATAAGTTTAAAAAATAATTTTTTTTATGAAGCTTTAGAATATATTTCAGTTTAGTATTTGATTAAAAAAAACATACGATAGCTTTATATTGATTACAATATAATAATACTGTATAAAAATCTAATACATTTCAAAATAATATTTTAAACTCATTTTTCAAATAACGAACAATGAATTTAATGAAATTGACAAATAATTTGATATCAACTTCTAAATTACGTCATTAGTATAATAGAAAACTTAATCTAACTATTTATAAAGTGCTCGGCTTTTACATTAAATTTAATAACTTATAACTTATTTTCATTCAGTACATTAAGTTTGTATTTTTATAAATTACTTCTCTATTTTGTGAAGTACTTTATTAATGGTATTTTCAGAAAAAGCAGGCTAAATATATTCATTTTTTATTCAGAGCACAATTTAAGTCAATAGCAAATAAGTCAAATTAAATAAAGTGGAAAACAGAACAATTTAAAATTCAAAGAAAAAAACAAGAATTATGTGTTAATTTTGAGCTTCAAATAAATAAGTCTAATTTTCTTTAGCTACTCATTACTTTTAAAATAATCTTTCGTATATTTTTCTTAACAAGTTATTGATCAAACTTTTTCCCGATAGTAAACTCGTTTAATTATGACTGCATTCAAGTTTATTAAACAAAGTAAAGAAAAGTAATTCTTGAAATAAAAAATATGCAAATTTATGATACTATATGATATGCATTCTATATATATCTTTTTTGTTGTTATAACACTCAAAACAAAATCCTTCCAATAAGGTTTAGGTCTTCATCATGTATGCAAACACATGTGTTCGCGATAACAATCCTTAATCATTGAGATAAAAAAAACTGAGAGAAAGATGAAGAAAACAGAAGAGGAAGTTAAGTAATAGTTACGTATTCAAAATGTTAATGTTATTCTCATATAAACTGCTGATATGTATTATGGAGAATAAAGTCTTATACAACAACACATGCATAACAGTATATGCCACCAATTCATGAAAGACACATAAGAATTATAACAATACACTGTTTCTAATCTCTTGAGATTATAAGATACAAGAATTCTAAGATTAAAACTAATCCGATTCTAGTTTGGGTACAAAGACATGAAAAAGTTGGCTTAAAGTAAATTATGTTTTATCCAACAATTTTGGTTCTATGTATCATAAAAAGTGCTCTATTTTTTTCTACCATTAATAACAAGCTTTAGTTTAAGGCTTTTAAAATTAAAGTTTTTAATTAGTTTTTCAGCTGAGCTAAGGTGAAAAATGATTTTGATTTTGATTTTTTTAGGTAAGTCTATATCTCAGAGAAAGTTTTATACGTGAAAATCTATGATAAAAATATTGTGTCCAATATTCACGTATTGCTGAGTTCTCAATTTTTTCCACAATATCAAAATGATTATTTTTATCTATGAAATAAAGTCATGTAATATCAAACAGAATGCACTTCAATGAAATGTATTTACTAGTGAACAGTATATCATATGCCAAAAATGTCACAATAGATATATAGAATATGGAATAATAAAACAGAATAAAATACAATAAAATCTCTATAAATGTTATCGCATTCAAAATTGGATTTCTCAATCACTTAATTGCAAAAATGAATACTTTATTGAATAAATAAGTTCAGAAATACGTTTTTAAAATAAACTAATTCCAGAATGAATGCGATAAAATTCTAATGAATAAATAATATTTAGATTGTTTTCATAATCAAGGACTAACTGTACTCTCAGTTTAGAACTTATGTCGATATTGTGTCGCTTTTTATCAAAAGGGTATTGAAATGGAAATGAGAACTAGTAATGCAAATAACAGATTTCATCACAAAACTAAATGTTGGACAGAGTATTGTTTGCCGAAAGCAAAACTGTTGTGAATTTAAATAGAAACACATTACAATTATTTACTTTGCATCGAAATTCACATAAATTAATGTTTTTAATGAGAGAAAAAGTATTCAAACAATGAATAAAGAATTTAATTTTGACATTTAAATCTTCTTTTTGAAAATTTCGATGAAATAATAGCTAAATTACAATCAAATAAAATAAAGTTTTTCAAAAGATTAAAATACATTTAAGAATTTTAAATTACAAACAAAATAAAATTCTGCATAATTTAAGCTAAAGGCGAAACTCTGCGACAAATTCTTCTAAAAGTTTGGAATCAATTGTAAGAAGAAGAAGAAGAAATTAATAAAACATTTTGGTAAGTAGGGTAAAGTTCAATATTTAGCTAACTATCATAAGTAAAAGGTATTCTACCTGTATATGGATAAACATTTTCGTACATTATTTATTTTCAGTATTGCACTCTGTAAACAATGTCATTCTTAGCCTATTCTAACCTTTGCTGAATACTTATTGTAAAATTTGAAATCCCTGAATAAATGTATTGACAAGCTTTGGGCAAATTTCTAATAAAATTGATTGTTTATAGAAGAAAATTCATCATTTATTATTTAAAATTTCTAATTAATCAGTTTAATAGACGCTCAAATCATTGAAGTTATGCAAACAATTTCGCTTATATTTGAATTTTGTTCAATTGTTGTTCGAGTTTTGGGAAAATTGGAATTTATCATAAAATTTATCATTAAATGAAGAATGCTTTCGAGAAACTCATGAATTTCCAATATTTTCTTGAATTTTAAACTTAAGAAATATATGTTTATAAATAAGTGTTTTCATCAATCATTGCATTCTTTGAGGCTTATTATTACAAAAAAGCTATTTATATGCAAAATCTTCTGTTTTTTTAAATCCTCGCTATATTTGAATGAAAAGTTTAGAAGGCTTTACATATTTTGTTAGAAAAGTAATTTGGAAATCAATGCATTCTAAACTTTATTTCAAATTTGAAACTATATATCAAACCATTTCCCTTTTCACTATCACTCGATTTAGAGGTGAAGCGAATTGTATTTCACTCATCAATTAGATTATAGACCTTTTTTCACATTCTAATAATAATTAGCTCAGAATTCAATTTTCTCAAATTAATTATGAAGCTTTTAATTAAGAAATATTCTGAACCTATATCTATGTTGTGCTCGCGAATGTTTGAATCAAACTCAACCTTCTATTTGCATTGACTATGTGTTAGGTGTGTTTTTCATGAATAAATTTATATAAACTAATTTACATGTGCGTTATATTATATTGATTTCAATTGTTTCGCAATAGATTTTATTAAGAGTTAATGAAAATATTTCGAAATAGCAGTACTCATATTACTAAAACTATTATTACTTTTTAATTATCTAATTAAGAAATTGCAATAACTTTTTAGTTAATTAACTTTTTTCACTGCATGTCTAAATAAGTTATGGAAATTTATAAAAAAATTTTCAAAATTCTAATATAAATGAAAGTTTTTTAAAATTCGGGCAAAAATATTTATAAAGACTTTTGATTCAAAAGTCTATTACATTTAAAATCCTTCTTATTATAATATAATGAAGACTTCTGTACTTGAGATATTTGAAAGCTTGTATTATTGCTATCAAATAATCAAACGTTTAACATATGATTTTGAATTTCAAAACTAACTCATGAGATCAACTTTCATATGATTTTTAAACTCAAAACTTATATTTTACTTTCTCATTCTTGCCATCGAAAAAGAAATTTGAAATGGAATTTAAAATATCCATATTTTAGAATAAGATCCATTTGAAGAAATCCCATTTTTGGATATCTTTCCAGAAAATGATATTTTTTAGGCAATAAGTTTATAAGTATAGCGAATATAAATGATATGAGAATAAGATCTAAAGTGTATAACCAAAAGATAAGTCGTCTTTTATATGGAGAAAAAATGAAATATTATTTGACTTGATTTGAAAGCCTGAAAAATTAAAATCCTTTTCAAGAAGCTCTTGAGGCCTGAGTGGGTGTAAAACTCCAGTCTATCATTTGAAACATAATTTTAAATATTTAAATAGATGTCTTCCAATAAGAAAGAATTCCATTCTTTAAAAATTCTTTCTTATTTTTTTCTGGATGTAATTCAAGATTTGGAACAAACTATAAACTGAATCTTCAATTAATTTTATTACTAGACATTAAACGAAAAAAGATACTTAAGAATAGATATTAAGAAATATTCTAAAGAATAGTGAGTCGAATAAAATAGGAATTCGTTGAGCAATGCATATAAATTGTAACTTCTTTAATATTCGCTAATGTAATGGTCTGTCATTTTATGTAAAAAAGATAAGAACAAAAAAAGAGATACTTTTCTACTATATTTTTGTGAATTTGGGCCAAATAGTCATGGAATCAATTGAAAACTTTTTACATTCACATTTATTTTGCTCTCAAAATTATTATTTGTTTATTTTGTTTAGAAAACTTCAACAATATATTGATTGTTGAACGAATTCAATAAACATTTGCACTACTTTTACGTTATTATTCAATAGAAAATTTTTCTTTTATAAAGTTCTCGTTTATAAGTTATCATTCTTTTGATTGATTTCTTTCGATGAAGTTGAAAAATAAACAAAATTAAATGTTTTCTATAAACTAAGTAATAAATAATAAAGTTTCTTCAATAATAAGCTCCTGAAAAAATTTTGTTGAATCGATAGAATTTCATTCTAGATATAAATCCGAATGAAGATTAAGTCAGAAAAGATTCATTGTATGAAATCATAAATATAGAAATATCCTCTTATCGCGATATTTTTCTTAATAGAAAAAAAGGATAAACTCCTATTAATAGTCGAGATATATCTCAGAATATAATTATCCGATATTTATGTCTAGGTTTCTAAATCGAAAACTAAATAATAGGAATTTTTATATGAAAAACCCTGTAAGCACTTAATGCCTGATTATCTGTTATATCGCAAGCAATTTTCGTTAAGTCTGAAACGGGGTCTTTGCAACGGTGTAGCAGAAAAACGCCTTACAATAATAATCACACATTGAATGGATGATGAAAAAAATAAATCTCTATTCAATTCTACAGACGTGAAAGAAGACGAGTTGTGTTATATGATTATCGTCATGAAAAAAGTATTTTTTAGTATAGCATCAAATAAGGAGTTTCACAGATCTCTCTTATCATTGAAAAGTATTGGGAAATACTCGCCTAAAATAGATTTTCAAAAGGATTTATAAGATATTAGATGAATGATTGTTTTGTTTTAAATGTCACGCGTTTTTACGTCAATTGTTGCTTAAAATAATTAATATTTAACGAACAAAAATAAAAATTGCAAAAAAAGAATTAATTTTTTTAAAATCCTGATTAATGTGTTATTTTACAATAGTTTTTGTTATCAAAGTTTAAAATATCTTTAGTGCCCTATCACGAGACCTGTCGGTTATAAGGGGTAAATGTAATCGATTTCTTAAGAAAACTTCTTTTGTTAGGAACAAAATATGGGCAAAAAGTAAACAGAATTAACAAAGAATGCAGAAAACAAATAATTTATAATTATGAAAATAAACTAACTTTTTCATTGAATTAAATTTTTTGATTGAAAAGCAAAACTTTGAGGCGAAATATATTAGAATGTAATTTCAATTATTAAATGATTGTGTGATCTTTGAAAGCAATATTTTCCACCCAAGAGTTTTCTCAAGATATATGAGGTTTCAGACAAGAAGCATATGAGTAGAAGTATTTTGATATACATTAATGTGATTAAATGGATAATGGAGTGTGCGATCATTTTATTATTTTGATGGCATTGAAGTCATGAAGACAAAAAATGAGAAATATATCTATGAGAGAGCCTTATCATGTCTTGTAATTTTCTTTATTATCATATATGATGCCTATAAATAATGGCGTACAATGACAACAATGAAACCAAAAATGCAAAAAATGATTATTGAAGATATAATTCAAGAAAATTATGCGATGATTGATCGAAAATTTTAGAAAGAATTCTATAATAATTTTGCAAAGAATGAGAGAATAGTTTAATTTACTCTAATTTATTAAAAGGAATCGAAATAAGACTCGAAAATTTGATCGATACCAGGCATATAAGAAGAAGAAAATTAGCTCAATTGATAAATAAAGTAAATACTGTAGTCTTGCAATAGATGCCAGAAGTTAGAGAAGTCAGAAGAATATTGTAACCAAATAGATAAAAAGAAAATACAAAGAAACAAAGATAAAAAATTCTGTAAAATTGAGCTGAAATAAACTTATCTCAAGCCTACTGTAGTATTAAAATAACTACTTGAATGATAATAATTTATGAACAGGTTTATCAAATTTCAATTAAGTTTGATTGAAATTTTCTACAATGTTTGCGTAACCCCATAGAGTGTCGAATCAATTTAACTCGAGCTAATTGATGGTTTGTTTCTTCGAACACTAAATAAAGATTAGTTAAAGGCATCATTCGTGACATTAACAGGAAATGAGAAAATTGGGTTCAATGCAATTTCCCTTTTTCTTCATAGGGCTAACAAAGTTTAATAGAAAAAATAACTCAATTAAATAATTATAATAATTAATTTCTGCTGAATTTCATAAGAAATATTAATAATGATTCAAAAATGCGATACTTATAATAGCGGAATATTTAAAACTAATTCTTGGAAGAATTCATTAAAAAGAATAATTTGAAGCTTTTATTTGAATTTGATTAAAGAAATAATTAAATTTTTGACTAAAAGCTATTTGAAAAAAGGAAAATTTTTTATTTCAAATCTAATTTGGAGAACAGATTTTAGTTTTTTTGTTATTAAGTGTAAAGTAATTGAGTTCGTGAACAGATTGTTTGAGAATTTCTTTTTAAATATAAATAAAAGGGTTTAGTTATTATCGAGAATTTCGTAATTTGTGAGTTATTTGTTATGATCGAAAACTTTTGCATTAGCATTCTTTTGCAAGTTTGGTTTCTTGTTAGCAGTAATCATAATAATGGAGTGACATTTGTCATCAAACATTAGGTAATTTGATATCTTATAGGATTATCAGCAAAACATCCATTAGAACAAAGATGTGAACGATGCGAATGACAGCTTTTCGCTACTATCAAAGCTAACGAATTGAGTGAAATGTCTGATCGTTGATTAAATAGAGATATACTTCTACTTCGATATGTTCTGAAATGTCAGTCGTACTTTTATTCAGGTAAATGCATTGGTTTAGTTGACGGCAATCACTTATTTAATTCTAAAATTGAGTGATAAAACGAAAACGATGTATAAATACCTTTCCATTTTTAAAAGGTTTAAAAAGTAAGGCAAATAGATTTTTTTGTAGAGCAACTGACAAGAGATGCGTTTGGATCTATGTTTAACATAACACTCATATAGAAAAATCAGGAGTTTAGTAAATGTCCATCGAATTGATTAAAATCAAATAATATTTCTAAAGTACATATAAATAATAATAATAAGAGCAACTG